>JABCJY010000403.1:0-36920 GCA_013184415.1 Fusarium concolor | reverse complement strand
CTTCGATGGGAGCGTGGGTGGGAGGGGGGGCCTCGGTGGCGGGGTTGGGGGTGCCGGGGAACGCGGTGTAGCCTGCACAGTCGTTGTCGATCATGGAAGCAGAGGTGACGTATTGCTTTCCAGAGATGGTGGTGGAGCATTGGCAGTAGGCGGTAGCGACACGGGGACCACCGAAGATGTTGCATGGGTAGTAAGTGCGGGTAGGTTCGGTGGTGATTCCATCAGCGCTGGTGATGATCTCAGTTGAGCCGGAGGTGATGGTGTTGGAGGTCTGGTCGGGTGAGGGGCGGGTAGTTGTGAGGAGAGTGCTGGGCCTTGTAGTGGCGGGAGCTGAGGTATCAGTCTCAGTGTTGTCGGCCTTGGTCTCATCGGCGGTGCTGGTCTCCTCAGCAGCCTTGGTGGAAGTGTCGTAGCCAGAAGTATCGGCGTTGGTGGTTGTCTCAGGGCCGTTGGCAGTGGTTGTAGCCTCAGCTGAAGTGGGTGAATCAGTCTTGCCAGTCTCAGCAGCGCCCGAAGTAGTCTCATCGGCACCGGTTGTACCTCCGACCGCGGGTGGCAGAGGAGGTGTAGTGGTGGGCTGAGTGTTGGAAGCGGCAGGGAGATCGGTGGTCTCTCGCATGCTGCAAGCTCCAGTGGATGTTTCAGTGGTCTGAGTGGTCTCGGTAGTAGAGGCTTCGGTTGAGGTAGGCTTCTCAGTAGTGCTCTCCTCAGTCTTGCTCTCTTCAGTCTTCGACTCCTCTTCCTTAGTAGACTCCTTCTTGTCGGTCTTAGACTTCTCCTCTTCCTTTTCCTCACTCTGCTCCTTGAGATCGTTACTCTGGTTTGTCAAGGTGCTAACGATGGGAGTGACACCATCGACAATACCACCAGTGATCTTGCCAGTGACATCCTCGAGGTTGGAGACGACACAAGAGAGAGTGTTGATGACGTTGGAGACGAGATCAAGAAGACCACGTCTGCGCTTCTTTCCAGGGCAGCCACCAGATTCAGAGCCACCGAGGTCCTTAATGGCGCCCTTAACACCATCGATCAAGTTGTTAACCTTGTTCAATGTGTCTGTCTTGAGACCATCAGGGTTGTTGGTCCAAGCGACAATGATGGGGATAATGTCATCAACCTTTGAGTTGTACTCAGAGGCGGTGACCTGGGCCTGGGAAACAGCAGCAGTGGTTCCTTGAGGAGGGGCAGTAACAGGAGCTGAAGGAGCGTCGCTCTTGTCAGAGGGCTCAGAAGCCTTCTCAGTGGTGCTAGGTCCATTGTTGACAGGAGCGGTGGTGCTGGGAGCGTTGTTCTTGTTGTCGGTGGTGGTCTCGGGAACGGGAACCTCAGCGCTGCTGGCTGTAGTGTCGGTGTTGGCAGGAGGGATATCAGCAGTAGTAGTCGTGTCGACGGGTGCGGCAGCCTCGGTGGTAGTGTCGACAGGCTGGATCACATTGCTGGTGGTCTCAGTACCAACAGGGACATCAGTGTTGATAGTAGTGTCAACAACTGGGCCTGGGGCGTTGCTGGTAGCCTCAGTTCCAGCAGGAGGAACATCAGTGTTGGTAGTGGTGCCGACGATGGGCTCGTTGGTGTCACTGGTGGTACCAGCAGGAGGGGGGACAATCACGTTGGTGGTTGTGGTTGTGTCAGGGCCGGGGGTACCAGGAGTGTTAGGACCTTCGCTGGTATCAGTTCCTACTGGAGGAATCCAGTTGGAGGTAGTAGTAGGAGCATTGTTGACAGGAGCACCAGTGCTGGTGAAGACATCAACGGTGCCTGGCGCCTCGTTGGTGGTTGTGTCAACGACGATAGCATCGTGTGTTGTAGTGTCAGTGTTGATAAGAACATCTGAGCTGGTGGTGGGAACAAGAGTCTCGCTTGTAGGAGTGTTCACAATGTTGTTGGTCTCGGTTCCTACTGGAAGCCAGTTGGAAGTAGTAGTAGTATCAGTGTATACATCGCGCTCATTAAGTTGGTAAAAGCTATAAACAATTAGCTCGTCACAAATATTTTGGCATTGGTGGTATAAACTCACTTGTAAGGAATGGCAGAAGAGAACTGGGCTCCGAAAGACAAAAGAAGGAAACCAATGCCAATTGGCTTGGGAGAGTCTGTAGGGCGCAACATAATGAATGAAGAAGCTAACCCGTAGCGAAAGACCAAAGTTGGAGATACTAGAACTGTGTACCAATGAGTGTATGTAGGGAGCGAAAGACTTTAAGTAAAGCCGCGAAACAAAAAGAGTAATAAAGCACTGCTAATTGAGCATCATAAACAAGCTTCCAAGTGTTGACGTGAGGAGTACTAGCGGTAATCGTCGCAGCTCCATAATTCTAAATTACAGGGCCACATGGATCGATCCTTCGGAACTTTCTTGTGAAAGGATCTGATAACAAGATTAGTAAAACGCGCTGAGCTTACATTAGGCGTATTCTTATGCCCTGATTGGGAATACGCTGCACGGCATTGTGTCTGCCGAGCATTGCGTGGCTGATCCGGATCGAAATTTGGGCGCTCCTTAATCTCCATCCCGCGAATCCTTACAGGGCTGTAGCGTGCGTCAATCGGAGACGCCTAGTGGATGATGGTGGGATTCTAAGGCTGAGCATGCTCCACTGGCGTAACACAGTCTATAATCAACGCACTATGAAATGATACAGCTATGTTTTCCAAGTAATAATTCATCTATACCTTGCGAAGGAGTATCATATGTCGGTAATATGTCATTTCATAGCCTGTATGTCAGAGTTGCAATAGGATTTGTTGCATGTAAACTCATCAAGGCAGATAGACGATCGCAATACTGCGCAGCCAGCTAAGCCTCATCTCCATAGCCGTATTTCCGCACACCATTGGGAAGGAAAACAAGCCTAGAGTGAGTGCAAAGACTCGGCACTAGAATCTCACTGCATGTTTCGACTAGATCAATCGCAGGATTTCGTTGTTTTGATCTGGCTGATTGCTATGAAATACAGCAATCATTTGATGTTTCAACTAAAATCTCATCAATTGGCTTCGCCACTCTGGAGAGACACGGGAAGAAGCGATTTCGCATCAACCATCGGCGCTAGGTCTCGCCATCCACCTCCGGTAGCACGGCAGATGTCTCACTGTAAAACGTGCCTCAATCTTTTCACTTGGCGATCTGATCAGTCAGACGAATACGCCAACTCCACTAAAACACAGTCAGCTTTAGCCCTGTTTTATCGGCAGTGGAGAGATCGTCCTGTCGCTCCTGTTTCACTTACATGGAAATGAGATGATCTAATTAAAAGGATGACGCCAAGGAATCAGCATCGAATCCTTCACAATCCGTAACGTTTTGAGAAGCTGTTCCATAAGCAAGTAGTAAACTCAATTAACTATAAGCTACCATTAAATAAATGCACCACCCAGGACATTTCCAGTGACCTTACTGGAGCTAGGTCTTCGGTATCCTTCTATACACTCTTTTGATAGTCACTCATTCAGCGACCATGCTTTTCTCAAGTCGCTTCACTTTCGCCCTTGGGGCTCTACTCTCTTTCATCGCTTCTGTCGCTGCCTTTCCTCCGTTCATCGAAACATGGGACATTTTTAGAAGATGGAAGACCATGACCGACTCCATCTTGGAGGCCGATGTTCCTGCCATGACCGATCTGACAGTCGGCGATTGGGACAATCCCGAAAAGAGGCTTACTTGGATGTGTTACACTCTCAACTCCCAAGGAAACCTTATCGAAACTCCCGACGGAGGAACTGTCACCATTGACAAGGCTGAACTTTCCTACCCTGACCCTGATGACCCTAGCAACACAAAGAAAGAGATCGTCGTCAGCAAGCGCAGCGGCATGACAGCCGATGGTAAGGGTGTCATGTATGGTGCCAAGCTGCAAAAGAGTCTCGATCATCCCAACATTCTTCCCATTTACCACTATCTCGAAGGCAAGCCTACCACTGGTAGGCGAGCATACGGCTTTGCTATTATGCCTCTCGTTGAAGAGGGCTCTGTGGCCGCAAACTTGGACAAGTATACCGACCAGGGCGCCGTCAACAGTGCTTTCAAACAGATGCTCAGCGCCGTTTCTGCTGTATCCGCCGCTGGTATGATCCACCACGATCTTAAACCTGAGAACTTCCTGAAGGATGGCGACACCATCAAGCTCATGGACTTTGATCAGTGCCGAGAGGTTGAGACCACTCTTCAGATGGATGTTGGCACTCCCTCCTACCAGTCCCCAGGCATGTATCCCAAATTCCTTTAAGGATCTCTATACTAACGATGTTACTAGAAATCATGATTGGAAGAGATCACACCACCAAGGCCGACACATTCTCTATGGCCATGACTTTCCTCGTCCTGTCTGAATCTAGCCTCCGAGATGAGAACACCCGATTCCAGTTGTGGAAGGATCTCATTGAACCCTCTCCTGGACGATATGAGAACATTCCCGCTTCTGACGTTGAGAATCTTCTTCGTGACAAGAACTACGGTGTGTTCAATGGCAACGATGGCCTTCTCAAGGTGATTGCCAAGGCTATGTGCAGCGAGGGCGAGCGATACACTCCAGCAGATTTTGAAACTGCTTTCAACGGAGCTACATAAACGTAGTCCGCGGCTAGCACATAGCAAGGAGGTTAAATGGGATTAGATGAGAGACAATGCACTACTTGGCATTTAATGTATTTAATTCCGGTTCAAAAATCTCCGAGTCCATTATTTAGAATTCTTGTTTTGAATACCACATGAGAAGTGCAGCATGCCATCACTATCTCCTAGATTTGCGATCGTGATGTGCATCTGCAGTAGATGGATCAGCCACCCAAACATTACATAGAGATGGCTTCTGATGCTCAGAGGTTTACAAAGAAAATACAGTTATCATTGTCTAATTTAATTTAAGACTCACTGTGCTCCTTTGAAGATGCGATGGCCTCTTCCAAGTGCTCACTGGTTACGTCCTTTTGAGAGTAAACTTGAAGCTGCAAAAAGTCAGTTCGCGCAATGACATAAGCCAAGCCACAGAGATCCTTACCGGATAGACAGTTTTAATGCCTTCCTGATTGGCGTACCAAGTCAGGTCCCTCTTCATACGAAGTTGAACACGGGTAGTCTTGGTGGAAGTGATCGCTGGGAAACGTGTCCAGATCAAGATAACAGCACCTGAGCCAGGGTGACGATAAAAGGCGAACTTTTTCACCGTTGGTGCTTCGAAATACTTAGCCAGAGCATCAGGCTCGACTTGCCTGTTTAAATCGGCAAACTCAATTATACCCTCTTCATGATCAACAACCTGAAGATGATGAGTATTTGGTTCAGTGAAGGACAGATCGTCTTACCATCCGCAGAAGGTCGCCATCTTGCAAGTCTCTCAGAGCAGCCGTGCTGCGATCATCGAGTTCATAGCCTGGTACTGGTGCCGGTTCGTCTTTAGTTGATGGGATATTGACCGTTTGGCGCTCGTACGATCCTGTCGACATCTTGATTTATTTCGGATGGTTAGGAAGTTTTGTGAAGATTGAGTTGTGAGTGAGTGCTGGGTATGCGTCGGACCTCGCTTTTAGGGGCTATACACTAAATTTCCGATTAGTCAGAGCCTAGCGACCACTAAAAATAGGCACAAGCCAAGTCCTAGCCCTGTAGGACTTGTCCATTTTGCAGGTCGAAGGATAGTAGGACCTGACATTCATGCTATAAGCATTTCTTCATCCTAAGTCATTATCATGTCGTTTAAGGATTCAGCAATAAGCTATCCAGAATCTTTGTTGTCACAATGGCTGTGCGAGACCTATGAAGGTCAATTCAGTCGCGCACTTACCCTATGGTTACTGTGCTTGTAGGGAGCATGATGCCACGCGCCATGCTGACAACTGCAACCAATTCCCAAGATAAATGAATACTGTATTGAAGTGCCCTCACATCTTGGTTATTTTTTGATCAGTGGGCCGAATGATTCTCAAATGAGAAATCGTGCCTTATACCAAACAGCGTTCAACCAAGGAATGTCCTGGAAACGAGAATTCATGTCCAACTCAAACTCTTACTGCTGATAACAATTTCCGTTCATTCCTCTATATCATATAGCAACACCTCAGTCCGACTGGAGGTTCTTGTGATAGGTAGCCAGTGACTTTTCTTGTGCATCTCGCGGAGCCTCGGCGATATTCCTCACTTGCAGGGGATGCAGTGACTCCGGGTTAATACCATTGTCGATAAGCATCTGCTTGGCGGCAGTGATCTTACTATCATGCAGTTAGTCATATATCTGTATACATTTCGACTATCTTCGTAAGGATACTGCTTATGGGTTACGTATCTGGCTAGTATTGTACTTACTCATTTAGCTCATTGGTCTCGGGGGTGCGATCTGATGGAGTTCCATCAACCTTTTTGTCTTGTGAATTCATTGGGTCCGTTGGAGTGGCCTGCGGCTGCAATTGTAGATATAGATATCTAGGAAGTCCCCGGTTTAGCGGATCAATCTTCGACTGCGTGTTTCGTTCTCATCCCATAATCGTACCTTCGCCAGTTGTGATGTTTTCGCGCGGAAGAGAAGTATGCTTAGGAACCTGCTGAAGTATCGGGGAGGATTGTGTGGTGCCTAGCAGGGGACGGAGAGGTAGAGGTGATGAGAATGTAGCCCGTGAGTTTAACGAATAAATTTCATTTTTATAGAGTAGAGTAAGAGCACTCTTTAAAATTAGGGATTGAAATAGCTGAGATGTTTTTTGCACAGCCCCCACGCCGCTTACTACATGATCTGACAATACGTGGCTAATCAGGCTTATGTGCATCTACGGTGTATCGGAGCGAAGTGTCTGGTTACACCTGTTATGCGGCTGATATTCCCTCTTTGAGGGGCTTTGATGTAACCTGAGCTCTCCCCCGAGAGATGTAATATAAGGCTGTTCAAAAATACGTTTCTGAGAGCCGAAAACTGATACCCCAATACCTAGTCCCATTCATCTAAGACGGCCTTCATATAAGCTGCAGCTGTTGCTGCTGCGTAATTTTGCCACTTCTTGTTCTTATGGCAATCAGCATAATCGGAAATTCCTTTGATGACCAGACAGGGAAAGTGATCCCAGATACCGGCTCCCTCCATCTTGAATGCGATAATTCCCTCTTCCTTGGCAACTCTATCACGCTCTTCTCCCGACTTCATAACCTTGTCGCCGGAGGCTATTGTACCAATATGCGCTTCTAGCTTTACTATAGGCAGGTCGCTTCCAGAGGGACGCTGTGGAGCATCTTGTAATGAAATATTGAGACGTTGGCGCGACGTCAATTGGCCGGTGCAGGATAGATCCTGGCAGTCTAGTCTTTGAGCAACGTCGCAAGCTCCGATACTGCCGCACGAGTTCTCCCAATCAGGACATTTTGAGGTATCTAGATGTTTGTGTAAGGACGTTGCTTCGTAGAGAATGTCTGCCTCAACGCCTGGATATCGATAGATGCCTGGATCGTCTGTCGCTTCGGCAGTTTGTAAAGAGTCCAAATACTTTCTTGCTGCGTTCAGACACTCCATTCTCGCTGCGCGACCACTTAACCTGGCGAGAAAACTTCTGATCTCCGAAGCTGGTCTGCTATGGCTGTCCTGAAGGGTGTTCTTCCGCTTAAACTGATTTGGGAACTGTCGACCAAAGTCGTATTGCACGATTCCGTCACTGATGACAACATCTCCCAGGATCCTCTCAACCTTTCCTGGACCAAAAGGTACGCCACCGCATGTACCGACTACCAAGGCAAGCCGAATCCCGGGGAAGCTGAGTCGACAACTAGATGCCGCACTAGCAGCCACTCCCTTTCCCATGCCTGGCAAATGCACGAGCACAACGTTGTGTACTCCGATCGCTCCAAGGGTATAAGCGTTGGTGTCGAATGCTACTTTCCCATATTTCCTTCGATCCCAATTCTGGTCCATGAGAGATATGATGGCGTCAGATTCAAGTGCAAGCGCACAGAAGATGGCGATATTAAACTCTTGGCGCTCTTTAGGCGTCGTGTCATACCCAACTGCGCTAGTAGTAGTATGGACCGGTGGCCTGTGGCCTAGGCCCGCTGCAGAAGTGATCGCTGGCCGAGACCCAGATCTAGCTTTGTCTCCGCAAGAATGAATGTTAGAAGTACCCCTTTCCGATGCCGATGTAGCCAAAGATGTTGAACTTGTGGGAACGAGGCTTCTGTTATTGTCCAGAGGCGGCATCCATTCGATAGGAAAAACCCGTGAGCTGGCTGGTGATCCTCTGAGTGACGGTCCTGATGGTCCTCCAATGGTTGGCCCTCCGAGTTGTGGTCCTCCGACAGGTAAGTTGGCCAAGATGGCCGTAATTACTGAGTTCTCCCAGGGTCTGAGAGGTGGCCCACAGCTGATGATTATGACTTTGATTATAGTGAGCGGCGAACGTTTCTGTATGTTGTCACAGAGGGCTTGAAACCCCGCCGACCATCCATATTCCCGGGAAAGTATGCTGGTTCCAAAATCCAATATTATGCTGAGTCTGGAGGTTGTAGATAACACTCTCTCCAGTATTTGGAACCATGAATTCCACGTAGTTGCGAGGCTGATTGCCCTTACGATCTCGATCAAAAATCTAATTGATTCTCGCTTGTCAACCTGACTTAATGCCTGGATAACAATGTGCCTCAGTATTTGCATTGCCGCTATATCTGGAGAGTTGAAATCGCTGTGCTGCTCGATGAAGTTGACTGCTACATAAGCCACGGGCTCACATTGGCTGATATGTTTCGTTAATTTCATTGAGAATGTAGTAAAGCGAATCGTTATATTAGTATCCCCAGGCATCAAGAGCACGGAAGAAGACTTCGTGGTGAGCCACGTGGTAAGCTTGGGATGTTGCCAGATATCGTCCGAATGCTTTTGTTCAGTATTTTCTCGCGAGAAATACGGGGAATTGGAAGCCCTCTCTTTCACTTCGCCGAGATTCAAGTAGAAAGAAAAGGAGCCACAGAAGCTAGGGATATTCCACAACGGGGAATGGCCCTCAATCTCGCTAGGCAGAACCCACCAGAGATTTAACTCGCCCGTTTACGATGTTAGTCTCCCGATCTTTGAGCAATCTTCGGAATAACTACCTACTAGCCAACTGTTCGTGAAGCCTTTGAAGATAAGACTGATACTCAGCTCCTAGAGCAGCAACTGTCACAATTCCATGAGTCTGATGGTCATGGTTGTTGCTCAGCGAAATCTGTCGCTGGAGCTCATCGCGAAAGTATCTTACATCATCAGGGTGCATGATATTGATGGGCAGCTAAAGATGCTTAAAATCGTGGAGGATTAGACGACAAAGTCTTTGAAGTAATGGAAAGTCGATGTTCTGGTTGACGAGGCGAGAAAATCGAAGCCTGATTCTCAGCCGCAGATTGATGCATCACGTGTCGCAGCGGTCTTCAAGCCAATGTCTTGTTAGCGGAATGCGAAGCAAATACACTACTCCGCCTTCATCGATTCTTGACATAATGATCTTGATTATTGATGTCCATTAAGAATAAATCGTAATACCGCCGTGCATGGAATCATAGTATTTGAAATAATAGTAATATTCTGTTTACAAAAGCTACTTCTAGTTGTGCATAAGTCGTGCAATCATGGCAGGCCGCTTCGTAATTAAGAAGCATACTCAAAAATATCCTTGATCTCCTCAATAGACATCTTCTTCTCCAAAGCAAGCTGAAGCTGAATGCGAGCCTTGGAGGGGTTAAGATAACCGGCTCCAATACCAAAAGGTCGCTCGTCAACATATCCCCAAGCAGTGCGGCGGCTGACAACGACAGGAACCTCAGTCTCGTTGAGAACCTTCTTGATCTCATCAACGGCCTTGTCGGGCCAGCCTCCGGCGCCAAGACCAGCCAGAACAATACCCCTAGCACCGTTGTCAATGGCTTCCTGGAAAAGTTTGGGATCGGTCTCTTGGTGACCATAAAGAACGTCAACTTGAGGAAGAGCCTTCTTGGTTGAGCTGGTGCTGATGTTGAAGTAATGGTGGCCGAGGGGTCGAGCAGCGGGGTACCAGAAGATAGGCTCGACGTTCTCAAAGGCACCGAGGTAACCTTGGTCCTCAGCCTTGAAGGTATCGAGAGAGTTGGCGTGCGACTTGACGGTATATCGAGCAGAGGCAATCTTATCATTGAGAACGATCATTGTTCCTCGGTTCTTGGCGCTCTTGCTGCTGGCCAATCTAACAGCGGAGAGGAGATTGATAGGGCCGTCGGCGCTAAGAGCTGTAGCAGGGCGCATGGAACCAACCATGACAACAGGCTTCTCACTCTGAATAGTGAGATCAAGGAAAAATGAAGACTCCTCGAGGGTATCAGTGCCGTGAGTGACGACAACACCCTGCATGTGAGGGTTATCAAGATCAGTCTGGATTCGATGCGCCAGATTTGTCAAGATAGTCGAGTTGATGTCGCCGCTATCAGCATTGGCGATCTGCACGCCCCGAACATTGGAGACGTTACACAATTGGGGTACAGCGTCGATCAATGTCTTGATACCCAACGCGCCAGCCTTGTAGCCCGTTGTCTGATCGGACGATCCCGCCTCGCCGGCGATGGTACCTCCGGTAGCAAAGATGGTGATGTTGGGTAGGCTGGCGTTGTAGCACTCAAAGTCACTGACGGCCCTGGGGTACAGCTGGGATAGCTCTGGGACGGGCGAGGCAAGGGCCGTGCCCACAAGGGTTGTGAGGAGCAGGGATTGGAGAGAGGGCGACATGATGGGCGGTCAGGACTGGGGATAGTATCAGAGAGCTGACTGAAGATAAAAAGAAGACACATGACGGAATTGGAATTTTGGCGGCTTTTATAGTCACGATAACTTGGCTTGTTGGCTTGGAATCAAGCTAGATAGCTTATCCTGACCAAGATATGCGTGCAACCCACCGTGTTACCTTATCATTAGTTAAAAAGTCCCACCGGATCGAAGGTCTAGTTCGAGGATAGTAAGATAGCCAAGAGCAAAACAAGGTCGGTCTAGAGCAAGTTGAGCCAGTTCCTCGGGAGATGTTGGCTCTGTACGCCCTAATTACGTACTGTAGGAGCTCTGGGTGATAGCGATCAGCCAAGGGCGGGCAAGGATATGGGTTCTGCCAAGCTTCTAGTCTGAATGGTATCATTCGGCTTGTCCGTGTTAGAGGCCGATTGATACGCGGGGAAGGTGAGCAATTGTTCACCTTGAGTTTAAGTACAGTTATTGTTTCCATTTCGGTGAAGATGTTTCATTGCTGGCAGTTTGAAACTTGTGAGATGATATCGTAATTTATCAAGCTTGACATGTCTCATGCCAAGTGATAGACGAAATGTAGCAGCCCGTTTAGGTATAGTGAGGACTTTTCTCCAAGCGGGGTGTAGCAGTTCAGTGACCAGCCTCCCGAGACCCCACGAACTCAATGTCCACCTTTTAGGCCTTTAAAGCCTTGACTCAGGTGGTCTCTTTTCCTTGCAATTCCTGACAAGAGTTACATTCTGCGGTGCGGCAATTTTTCTTTGCTTGTTTTTCTTATCTTTTCGTTACCTCATCCCAAGCGAATATTCTCCCATTGCGGCACTCGACCCACGCACGTGCGCGATTATCATAATCTTGCCCTTCTCTCCTCTTCTCCATACAGTGTCTATCGCCCTGTTCTTATCTCATGTCCAACGATAGCGATAATCCGCCCGCCAAGAGGACGCAGGTACCTAGGGCTTGTCAGCGATGCAAGACGCTTCGCAGAGGCTGCAATGAGTATCGGCCCTGCAGACGCTGTGTGGATGCAGGCCTTGGAGATCGCTGCATTGGACAATCGGGGGCTCCGAGTATTCTGAATCTGTCGCTGCAGCCTATTCACGGCCACTACGGGCGCATTGGGAATGGGCCAGTCGATGCGCTTCATAGACTCACTGAGCTGGTGCCAAGTCAGGTCCTTGACCACTGCGTTGAGCGCTTCTTTGCACGTCTGTACCCGACTATTCCTATCCTCACACGCGATTATGTCGTGCATCTCAGATCCACGTCATCATCGTCGCCTGAATGGAGGCTTGAGGCTTATTCGGTCCTTGTCGCCATGTGCGCACAGGTACTCCTGCAGTCAGAAGAGCCTGAGAATCTTCTCTCCCAAGGGATCATCGCAGAGAACAATGCGACGTATGGATCGATGATAGTGGACCAGGTCGTCACCGTTCATCAATCAATCCCCCGCAACATGAAGCCGAGCCTCAATCAATGCCTGCTCGCATTCTTTCTGTACGCGTGCCAAGCACGATTATCGCATCACAGCCAAACATTTTTATTCCTGCGCGAAGCAACAACATTATTTTGCCTCTTGAGGCTCGACGACATGGACCATTCCGCAAAAGCGTTAGCACACCGACTATTCTGGGTCCTTGTCGTATCAGAGCGATCCCACGCGATCCGATATCGCCGCCCCATCACGTTACAAATAACCGACGAAGCCCCAGAAATCGATATGAACGATCCTTCACTATCTGGATTCTGGAGTCTATCGGCGCTTTTCAGGCCGATTGATACTTCGTTTGTCGCGTTGCTGAATCAAGAGCGATTTGCGATCACACCGCCACTTTCGTCTCTTGATTTCGTGGAGACGGCTGTTAATACAGCTATAAAGCCAGAATTGCAGCTCCATGAAACGCAAAAAGCAAATTTGAGGATTACGCAACTCTGGCTTCGGATGATTGTTTGGAAACTTCGTCTTCGGCTGGGTCATTTAAGCGAAAACGCCCACCAGCATAGTCTCACTTACCAGTATCCCCTAGTAGTTGCCAAAGATCTCACTCTTTCAACACGCGATCTTTCTATTGACAGCATAAAGATCCACGGTATTGGAGTAACTGAGAAGCTTTACGATATAGTGTCAGCGGTAGTGGACGTTCTCGCTCGTGTCCCAGTTACACCTTCGAGTCCGCAAGGTCTTGCAATGGGCACGTCGCCTGAAGAAGACTTACTATATATCCGGACGCTCATAACTAAGCTGCCGGGCGGTGCATCCACTTATGAGCCGCTTCTGGAAAAGCATATACAACAAGCGCTGCCGAGTCCCGGGCCTAGCGTGGCACATAGTAGTCCACCAATATCTCGGGTAAATTGATAATAAACAATCTGTATATCAACCATCCACGACTATGTACTACCATTACATAATATTTTGTACTTTTTATATCACACCGATCCAAATATTTCGTCCCCAAGATTTACTGCAACTCCTTGTCATTCGTCAACTTCTTATCAGAAGTGATCGAGTGAGAATAAGGATCAATATGAGTCTTGGCGAACTTCCTCGCAGGCACTCGTTTCTCAAACAGAACATCCAACTCTGCGTAAGTGCGGCCTTTAGGCTCAGGAAGTCTGAAGAAGACCCAGATAGCAGAGAAGAGGCAGGTTCCAGCCCAGAAGTAAGCGGTGCGAGCTCCCCAGTTCCATGCTGCCGACGAAAGCTGGTAGTTTGTCATGACGTTGACAAAGATATTGCTGGCGTTGTAAGCCGCCCGAGCCATGACAATTGTCTTGGCCTTGAGTCGGGTAGAAGATAACTCAGAGATTAGAGAGTAGGTAACAGGCCCCACTGTAAAGTCGTAGACAAATGTAAAGAGGATGAGCATGCCTCCAATAGCCCAGACTGAACCATTGTCCTTGGAGAAGGAGAGAGAACCGACAATGATTAAGATGATGAGTTGAGTGCAGAGACCGGAGAAGTGAATCGTTCGTCGACCAACTTTGGCCATCAAGAACCAAGAGCCCATCGTTCCTACCATTCCCAGAGCATATTGACCCATTGACAAAGAGAATGAGTTACTGGCATCCATGCCAGCTTGGGTGAGGAAGTATGAGAAGTAACCCATGAGATTCTGGCCACCGAGGGTCTGCACAAGCCAAATACCCATCACGATCTCTGTTCGGCGAAGATCAACGCCCTTGAAACAGTCTCTGTATGTAATTCCCTCTTTCAGGTTCTTCTCCATCTCGTTTGTATGCTCAATCATGGCAATCGTCTCATCGGCGTTGAAGTTGGGTTGTTGGGGCGAGGTGAGTCTCAGAAGCGACTTCTTGGCTGCAGCTCGGTTACCTTTGCGAACATACCACCATGGTGATCTATCACTATGTTAGTCCATGTCAAATCCCTGAAGCATGTGATGCTACTCACTCGGGTGCAAAAATAACTCCGGCAAGGATGGGAACGGGCCAAACCCACTGCACTCCGAAGGGAATGCGGTATGCCCATTCGTCGCCTCGACCAACAGAGCCCTTGTTGACGGCTGCTGCAAAGAATTGGCCTATAACCCAGCACATATTGATGAATGTTGTTAGGTACGGTCGCAGAACGACCGGTGCTACCTCGGATGCATATGCAGGAGTCACACTCTGGAACGCACCCCAAGGGATACCTAGTTATTGTTACATCAGCAAAACGGCACAGCTGGTGGCCTGATAATAGAAAAACATACCGCAGAGAACTTCTCCCAAGACGAGAATTTTGACGTTGGGAGCAAAGAAGAGGACGAAGACAAAGGCGATCATGAGAACGAGAGAGCCGATAGTGGTCATCTTGTAGCCATATCTGTCAGAAGTCCAACCGGCAAGGATTAGACCAATGATTTCGCCGGCGCGAGCACCATTGGACAAGCCAGATTGCCAAGCTGCCGAGACGGCATATTTTTCTGCCTTCTCGTTCCATGTGCCGAACTTTTTGTTGAAGACTGGCGACGCATAGAGATTGCCCAGCAGTGCAAGATCATAGCCTTCCATGATGAGGGTACTCGACAACAGGACAGACCATCCAATGGCTTTGGGGTACGTCTTAATAGCTTCCCAAAGAGTCATATGATGCTCAGCTTCAGCAGCGACCTTAGCCTCAGAAGCGAGAGCCTCGGGCGATAGAGCCTCATTATGATGAGCATCGACCGTTTTCTCAGGATAGGAAGCCATTGTGCAGGATTGAAAAAAAAAGAAAAGAAAAAAGGATGAGATTGAAGTGGCGAGGATGAGATGCTGCAACTGAAGAAAACTGCAGACGGCCGGTCCTTTATATGCTTAACCGAGCCAGATTCTCGCTACGCCAGGAACCAACAGCTGAGATGATGAAATTTTACTTTTCAATCCCCAGAAACAGACGCGTTCATCACGCAGTAGCAAGCCGGGGAAACCTGGGGCACGGGAATTGAGTGTGTGGGGTGATAATTCACGACGGGGATTGGGGGATGAGTCTTAGCAACAGGAGACTCCGTCGGTTAGTCAAGGTGAAGCGGAGTCTCCCCTCTTCAGCACTAAAGAAGATGTGATTATTGGTTAGTGAGAAATAGTGCGGAGTAACTCCGTCGTCAACAGGCTAAAGGCGGAGTCTCCGTTAGTCATGTCCTTCGGGGAGCATTTTTTGCACCGACGCTCTGACGTTTTGGCGCGGCACAGGATAAACAACACTTCGGATGATCTTTTCCCGGCGGTGATAATGCAACGTTCGATCTTGCGGAGGGTCCGTTACAGCGGCCGTTCGTTGATCAAGAGTCTTATCTCCACATTGAATCGGAGTTTGTTCGTCCGAGGATAAAAAGCAATTAATAAATACCTCTTCCCCTCTTAAGACTGCTCTCTCCGTGACTGTTTACGTTGAACTATTTCTTCTCCCTTCATATCTCGCCACATATATGTCAGCCCCCTCATAACAACTCTACTAAGCTCACCAAAATGGGTTCCGTCGTTTGGGACGATGAGCATCAATGGGTTGGTAAACAGCCTTGGTGGAAAGCCGCTTCCTTCTATCAAGTCTATCCTGCCAGCTTTAAAGACTCCAACGGCGATGGATGGGGCGATCTACCTGGCCTCATCTCCAAGCTCGACTATCTAAGCGATCTGGGCATCGACGTCGTCTGGGTATCCCCCATCTTCGAAAGCCCTCAGAAAGACATGGGCTACGATGTTTCAGACTATCAGAAAATTTACGAACCATACGGCAGCGTCGAAGACGTCGATATCTTAGTTCGCGAATGTCATGCTCGAGGTCTCAAGATTATCCTTGACCTTGTCGTTAATCACACATCAATAGAGCATAAGTGGTTCAAAGAGTCGAGATCTTCAAAAGACAACCCAAAGAGAGATTGGTATATCTGGAAACCTGCACGATATGACGAAAACGGCGTTCGACATCCTCCGACGAATTGGAGAGGGTATTTTGCGTGTTCAACGTGGACCTGGGACGAGCATACCCAGGAATATTACTTGCATCTCTATGCGCCAGATCAACCTGATTTAAATTGGGACAATGATGAGTGTCGAGAGGCTATTTATGAGAATACGATGCGCTTTTGGCTTGAGCGCGGCGTTGATGGGTTTCGAATTGATACAGTTAACAAATACTCCAAGAGAAGAGATTTCGTTGACGCACCTATTACTGACCCTTCATCACCTCATCAACCAGCACCCGAGATGTGGTGCAATGGACCGCGCATTCACGAGTTCATTCACGAGATGTACGAGAAAGTACTCGGCCCATACAACGCTGTATCGGTTGGGGAGCTTTCCAACACGCCTCACCCATCACAAGTTATTCCCTACGTATCCGCCGCTGCAAAGGAGCTAGATATGGTGTTCGAGTTCTCCATGATCAGACTCGGTAACGGAAATGGCTTTGGGGACAAGTATATTTACCAACCATTCCCGCTATCTAAGTTGAAGGCGTTTATATACAAGTGGCAGAGTTTCATCGAAGGAACAGATGCTTGGGCGACTGCGTTCTGCGAGAATCACGACAACGGCCGAGCAGTAGATCGTTTTGGCGACGCGTCAACGCTAGAGTGGTGGCTCAAGTCCGCCAAGACCCTGGCAATCTGGCAAACAACACTCACAGGCACATTATTTCTCTACCAAGGACAAGAGATTGGTATGACCAACATGCCTCGATCGTGGGGAATTGAGGAGTACAAAGATATCGAAAGCAGCAACTTTTACGCCGAAGCTGTCGCGTCGGGCGATGACAAGCGCGTCAAAGACACGATGCACGGTTTACAGATCATGGCCCGCGATCATTCGCGCGTTCCATTCCAGTGGGATGATTCACCTAACGCTGGGTTCGCGGATGTCGGAGCAAAGCCGTGGATGAGAGTTCACGACGATTACCGGGATATCAACGTGGCGAAGCAACTCAAAGATCCCAACTCGATTCTCAGTTTCTACAAGAAGGCTCTCCGATTACGAAAACAATATCAGGACCTGTTTGTCTTCGGGTCTTTCAAGCTATTGGATCCAGAGGATGAGCACTTGTTTACATACGTCAAAGAGAGCGTTATTTCCGTTAAGGGACGACGATCTGAGAAGAGGAAGGCTGTTGTGGTGTTGAATATGAGCCAGGAAGATAGACTCGGTCCGGATATTCATACTGCGTTGGGTTGCTCGGCGGAAGGTGTGCATTTACTTGCTTGTACGGTCGAAGGTTCAACTGGCCTGAAAGGTGGACGGCCGTTGCTTTCTGGATGGGAGAGTCGGGTTTATGTGAACCTTGAACTCTAAAAGGCGTTAGGATATTTACCATAGAAGATCACGTTGGAATGAAATTGAACATATTTGATTAACGGGAATAAGGACTAAACAAGTTTGATCCAAGAAGCTTTCAACGAACCATCTTCAATCTTGGGAATAATCTCTCCATGCATAACATCATAGACATAACACTCTCCAACAACCAAGTACCCATCCCCCTTAGGTCTCAGCAAGAACGGAACTTCAGCACCAAAGAATACGCACAGTCGATCGCCAACCATCATATCAATAGGTCCAACTCCATAAAGCTTTGAGTTAGTGGTAAAGACTCTATAAGATGTGCAAAGGGGCGAAACGGCGCTGATATATCGCCGAACGTCTCCATGTTTGGCCAAACCTGAGAGGTAATCCAAATGCGTCACATTGCCAACTTCAGGCTCGATGATTTTGTTGACTTTAATTAAATCTTGAAGGAACCACCTTGAAATGCCCGAGAGCCCTCCTTCTAAGACAGCTGCAGCGGCAAAGTCAGCGAGATGGGTGACCTCGTCGTCCACAGGATAAGCCCTCCCATCGCCGCCGCAAGTCAAGGTCAATGCAAACTTCTTATAATTTGCCTCGCTCCATCTAGAGCTGCTGAAAAATGCCTTCCGTCCTGGATCTTCTTCATCCAAGAACCCCCAAAGAGCCCTGTCTGTTTGTATGTCCAAGATGGGGTTCAAAATAACACCTTGGAGCGATAGTTGTGATGTTTTACCGGTGCGGTCAACTTTCATTGGAATACCTATTCCACATTGAAATCGAGAATCTTGCTTTGTCGGTAGAATCGTCCAGCGTCTACGTTTCTGCCAACTTGGTACCCATGATGGCCCTGCCGGATTGTAGTCTCCAAAGGTGCCTGCTCCCGAAAGGAATGTTAGAGGCGAGTCTGATTCAAGCATTAACCGTGCGATATCTTGATACACCATTTCCGTTCTGGTTCCCTTGCTGTAATCAGGGACAATCCTTTTGTTGACAGAGTCTGTTGTCCGAATACCGAGAAGGCCATAGATTTTATCCTTGGGTTCCTTGCATTCGAATAGGCGGGTTACTTGAAGCAGTTGGGCAAAAGAGAACTTCAGCGGCGGGAAACAGCTCTGAGACGTAGAAAGTCGATACATAAGGTAGGAGTTCATGGTACCAATTGGAATCATCGCACGATCCCCATAGTCGTCCGTCAGCTCAGGTTTATGAGCAATAAGCGCCGCGGCAAGTCCAACCCACTCCCATGGGATCTGGTATTGACCGAGTTGTACAACAGCGTGCCTCGCAAGTACAGACTCCTGTAAGACCCAGATACGGGAAAACCAGCGCCGCCTGAATAGCCGCTGGATTGAAGAAAAGTCGCGGAACTCTGTGTGATGCAAAGCAGATTTCTCATCCTTCGAGACTTCAAAGTACCTCGCCTTGATTTCTTCATGGCCGCATTGGACGAACCAGTCATTGACGATTGTGCACAACACTGAAAAGGCCTCTGAGACAGACGAAAGAGATGCCTCAAGGATGGTCTGCCCACAGGAACAGAAATCATCATCCTCTCCAAGCCATATAACGACTTGCCAGGCGCTGGTGAATATATCTCCCATCATTGCCACCTGCTGGCTTCGTTCCTTCACGTCCTTCTGATTTATACAGACTGCGTCAGCCCATACAAGTCGAGATTTATTACTTCGGCGCAGGTCCCGCAAGGCGACGTTCAAGCTCGGTGTAACAGCTAATAAGTGGCTCTTCCCATTTGCTATTACTTCAATCTTGTGACCATCAGAAGCCCCGTGCTTACCCCACGTGTAGGAGAAGGCTTCATAGGCCATTCCATTTTCTTCCAGACTGCATACATGAAGCTTGCATCGAATGGTATCACTGTCTCCAGGAAGAATCTCAAGCAACCGGAATTCGTCGCCTGGAGGCAAGGGGTAATAGATTCCGCTGGCATTTTTGGTCGCTGGATATGTATCGAGAACTGGAGTGAAAGGGCGTAAGGGCGACCGCGAATCTAGGCATCCGTCATTGTTAGGGTCATATTCTGTAGGGTTTGAGAGCTCATCTCTTACTCGGTCCAGAAAACAGTGAGATAAGGTCAAAGTTAGACTCTTGGTCAATGTTGTTAAATAAAGGTACTGTTGTACCACAAGCATTGGACTCGAAGAGCACCCTGTTGCTTAGAAATCCAATACCATAAACAGAGCTGGACCCTGAGGCAAGTTGAGTCATCAACTATGTATCATATGTCAAACCAGTATACTGAAAAGCAAGATGAAAGAGGTGATTTCGTCTTGGAGAAAGCAAGAAAATATAGCATAGGTTTTTGACTTACCTCTCTATATTGAGAAATATTGTTAAATAGAGAGCCAATCTTAGAAGGCTTTGAAGAATGGCAGCTATCCCTTGAATGAGAGCCCACGAGCATCGTACCCGTAGGAACTTCTGAGTCCGACATTGATAATCACAGAGAGAACAAAGCGGCAAGGATAAAGTGAAAGATTCCGCCGTTGTATTTGGATATTATGTGTTGGTTATCTCGTTGCTCTCAAATATCGTAGGGTCAATGTCAGTATAATGCTTTTGAGATACCCCTCAGTCCAATATAACGCCTTGCAGCCACTCACCTGACCGGCTCTATTGTGAGCATTGTATCACGCGTAACAATTGGGTGTGTCTAAGCCATCAAGTCTAGCGTCAACAGGCGTTCCGAAATCAAACGGAGAAGCAGGCAGCTACAAGATGACTACAGATACTTAGAATTGGGGTTTCCAGCAATATGTTGAGAATATCCGTGAAACAGAAATTGTACTGCATAGTCATCCAACAAAGCTGAATATACATAATGGGCTTGGTTCCGGAAGTTGAAATGTATAAACACTTCCCCTTTACCAACTAAGGTGCTCTATTACTTTTCCACCTCTCCATATTTCCGAATAATAGTCACTCCATTCCATCTTCATCCATTCTTTCCAATCTTCAGGATATTTGGCGTCACTGTTTGCTAGCAGATTAAACTTCTCCCCTAGGAATAGTTTAGGTCTGTCTGGCAGAACATCTATACTTATTAGCATCCTTGTGAATTCTATGCGCGAACAGACATACATATCTGAATGTTTTCTAGTGATTCCTTCATCTTGTCTATTATGTCATGATTGACAGTAAATAACTTGTATATTCGCTTTCGCCAATATCCCCAAAGAAATGGCACGAAATCTCCACGGTATGGGTTCAGTCCCCGCACCACTCGACTAAATTCTTCCATTAGAGTGCTAAGCTCACTAGCCTTTTGCTGTTCTTGTTGGTCGGACCGTACACGTGCTACCTGCTCCGGATCGCGATTCAATATTAGGTGAAGGGTAGAGAATTTTATATCGCAACTGAATGGGCTGTCCCATTTCTCGGAAGGATGGCGAGCTGACGTGTAATGGGCAAGAAGACGTTGCCGATGTGTGCTCTTAACCACGCAGCACGTATGTTTCATTTCGAGGGTCTCAAATGTGAGAAGGCGAACAATTTCGAGGAATAGATCCACCGCCCCACCATGCTGGATGTCGAGTTCCTCACTACCGTTGAAAAGATGTGCAAATAATGCTCTTGTTTTTGATTTGGAGGTGCACTGGGAAATCGTAGTCAAGCATGTTTTTAGTGGCGAACAGCCTCCGCCTCCAGGATTGCACCAGCAAGTACAATTATCTCGGCCGATGTCCTCAGACAACTTTTCCAAATATGTGAACATTCTTAAAATGTGGTCGCGCCTATGGTATTCGCGGCTGGATATAAGTACGGCAATATTGGCTGCGATGTAGTGTCGCCCGGTGGCGTGCTGGTTGAGCCCGATATTTAATAGGTCCTTTGGGGTCTGGTCGAAAATTCCCTGTTCCTTTAGGAGCTGGAAGTTCTTTCCAATAGGCCAATTACCATGATGGAATATGGAGCCCAAGCTGTGTTTCATAATGGGAGTAAGCCCAATCTCATCATGGGAATTGTAACTTCGAAATCCATGTCTGAAAAAAGCTGGGAATTGTTGAACGCCAACTTCTGGACAGTGATAGATCGTTATGTAATCCCGTTTCACCCGGAGAACTGGAGGGACCCAAATACCGGCCTCATCGAGAGCCAGACAAAGGCTGGCAGCTCTACTGTCTGCTTCTTCAACGTCGGATGGGTCCAAATGCTGTAGGATTCCAAGTCGATGCTGGGCATACACAAGCAGGTTTTGCCTTCTGCGGGCAAGCTCTGAAGCCATGGGATCAACCATTGAATACTGAACCCTGGACCACGAACATGGATATCATCCAGACCAAAGCGACAGCCGGCGCTCAGGAGAATATCCACTGAATCCGAATACCTGTAGTTGGCTGCTAGAAAGAGGGGTCTCCCGTCATATGCATCGTTCACGTCGATGCAATCCACGGCCTTGGTCTTGAGCAGACGTCGTAGGCCCTGTGGCCAATGAATTGAGAGTTGGAGGGTAGTCATACCCATGGCAGGTTCCGTAAGAGATTCAGGATACCGAGAAATGCATTCCTCCAAGTCTACTGCGGATTGTAGCAGAATTGCGTGCCCAATTGGGGAGATATCCATTGCTATCATTTCAATTCCAGTCAGCCAGCACCTCAAGGTGAAAGCAGGACTTACAGCCCACAACTTCATTAGAACTGGCGAGCCAGGGAACGATACGAGGGCTGGGACCATGAAGATAGAGGTTGGAATCAACATCAATATGGTCCACTAGCCACGATAATAGCGTCAGTTCAGAGGACCTCCTTTGCTCAAGAAGGTCAAAAGGGTTGCTTTCCGAAAGAGGAAAATTCTTATTATCCACGGTCGTCATAATGTACGTATATGGTGACTTACAACATCTCATCGTTGGAATGTGTCAGTGACTTTAATAATTCGAGGACTCTCAAGAGCTCCGGGAGAAGCAACCCATCGAAGGTGGGTCTTTTACTTGGCGACCCTCTGGTAAAGGCATCCACAAGCATCTATTCTATCGTCAGCTTGATATCAAGATCACTTTTGCGAGGGAGACAGAAACAACCTTGAAGTGACTTCTCCCATACTCATCTCGATCAAATGGTGACGCCTCTTTGTCCTTGTATAAAGAAAGTATCGAACTTTCAACAGACAGAAGCCTCGAAACGATCTTAGCATTCGACAACGGCTCATCCATGTCCTCATTATACATCCAAAACCACATTCCATCTATGACCGCATGAACTGGGCTTTGCAATGTTGGCACGACATTCCTGTAATGCACTGAGATTCCAGGGCTACTAGTCCCATATTGTACTCGATACTGGCAAGAGTCATTTGTCTTGACCACCATATGAGCTTCAATGGAATTTGGGCCTTCGCGGTTCGATGAGTGATCTCATCGATCCCATGCAGCTTACAGCCTCGGCAATGTTTCCCAAGTTTGTGTTGCTCGAATTGGAACCTAAAGTTCCAGAATGAATAGACGAATGTGGAATATTCACTCTGGCGAACACATGTGCAGATCGCTTGCTTGAATGCAGGTGCTCTCTCCATTGTTATCCGGCGAGTATCGTTTAGCACCTCAGTATGATGATCACGGCCCATGAGAGCAGAGCCCCGCCATTCCTGTTGCAAATGATTTTGAATCTGTGACATTTGGAGGTTCTTAGAAAGTATGGGTTAGCAGAGCGACCCTATGAGGAATTGAGGGTGAGAAGGGTTGTTTCACAGTATCATTCTGCCCAAGACGGCCATCTGCAAATCATTCTGCTCCAGCATCTGCGCCATGCCCAATGCCGTAATATGAGCCCCTGATTCTATCACTGTGAGTTTCGCCCTGACGTCCTCACCAAGATCATGGACCGCGAATTCGGTTTGAGTAAGCCGTTGATTGACCTCGCTCAGGCCATCATTGACACTTCGCTCGGCAGAGTGAAGTTGTTCTGAATTACTCTGTACCAGGGCGATCAACTTGTTATGCTGGGTTTGTGATTCAATCCCAAGACGTTGGACAATTTCGTGGTGTGCAATATTGGACTCGCTACGGAAATGATCAGTTGCAACGAAGTGAGGGCAAGGGAAAGACTGTACAGTGATGTGCTGGCAATAGCCAAGTTGAGGTTATCTAGGAGGCTTCGGACGGATTTACGAAGAGAATTCACCTTGCCGTCATGAAATGGGTAGATAGCCATTCTTGCCGCATCTTTAACCTTCGCTGAGGCACCTGCTTGCTGCTGAGGGCCTCTGAGCTTGATGAGAAAATGATCCAGCTCCCGAAGCTTCCCCTCGCTATCTTGTAGACATGTCCTGATAGTGCTTGACGCGGGAAGCTTTCTCTGATCCAGCTTAGGGAGAATATCATTTAGAGAATTGAAGATCGATAGCAAAGTTTGTACTTCTCTCAGATGATCGGTGATATCCTGCTTCCTACCTTGGATGGATCGCAGGTACCAGATTAGTCCCTGGCAGACTTGGATTCCCAGCGAAGCGATACCAACCGCAGTACCGGCTACTGAAAGCGGATCCGACATGATTGGTCCTTAACATTAAGAATGGGATAGCTGCCCTGGGGTTGAAAGAGAGCGAAGTGTAATTGAGGATGAAACGGCGGGAGGCTTCCGAAGCGGGGGAGTCAGAGAGATAGGTGTGTGTTACTTCTGGACATTCATTGGACATGTTCCAAGGTGGAGGCCTCCATCAATTGGTGCGGTGATACTCCAAGGCTCCTGCAGCACCTTACGGCAATAAGGACCAGTCAATCACTGAGGGGAATATGCATCATGCATAGCTACCCAAGCCAGACAGGCACACTCCAGAGACGAAAAATGATACCGGTAGTTTTGGTATTTGAACTTGGACCACATGATGTATCAAACCCACAGCCTGATCTACAACCTTGGATAAATGCTGTTAATATATATTCAAGCTGACTGTCATATTTCATAGGTCAAGCTTATCATTTTCCCTCCATATTTTGAGCCGAATGGAATCCTCAGGACTAAAATTATACACCAGAAACCGGCAGGAGGTTTAGAAAAATACTTTCTACTCAGTTGAAGATCATTCCTTCAACATTTTGGGTCTGGATGACCTAGGCTGAGAAGTGGATATTTGTGTCAGATGGAAGCCAGCTCTGAGGGTAAACCTAACTACATAATAAGTAAGTTTCAGGTCGGTCCTGGAGTAAAATTGCATACCTGTATCACAGCATTTTAGTACATCAAAGCGTGGTCGATGTCAACTTCTGAACCTTGAATCTGCCTTGAAGAAGATGCTAATAAATATATTGCCCAACAACCTCTCTCATCCTCTGTGCCTAGCAGTATGACTGGAATGGGTTCAACTATTTATACCATCGTTGCCATAAGTCATTCTCTCTACATGAACATATCCGATCCAGCGGTCAACCTCTTGTGCTACTTGCCAACTCTCTTCCATTCAATGTAGCATTCATTTCCATGACCCATGCCCGCTCTCATCCTGAGATCAAATTCCTCCTTTGCCCCTTTGTCTTCAGGATTGATTTTGAGGCAGAAAGGCCATTTATCAGAAAGAGTAGGCTGTTCTTTTACGGTTATTCCAAATAGCCGAGGAATTTAGCGAATTCTGTCTTTGTAACCCTTGAGACGGTGTCAGAGGAAGGCTCGTCGACTAAAGAATCGAAAGAAGCAGCCTTCCTTATACTAACCTGTCAAAAATATACGTGTCAATCCGGAGCCGTTCAAAGGCCTCCAACCGCTTGACATTCATGGGGTCGTGTGGGCTGGTTGGGTCGGCTGTACCAGGAACGAGGTACTGCGCACGCGTGGTGATCTTTTGTTGATTTGCTCCGCGTAGTCGATCCTCTTTAGTCATATTTTCAATGGCAAGGCTCTCGAATTGTGCGAGCAGGGTGGCATGAGGGTTTATTGAATGAGGCCGGAGCAATGGTGACATCACCTCGAGTGTAGGGCGAATACCGAGGTATGATGTATCTACAAGATTGGAGACCTGTTCCAAGTAAGCATTGGAGTTGGACAAAATGAGAACAAGCTGCAGTTTGGTGTATGGTAGAGACGTACATCGATGCGATCAAAGGGTTCTTTATCAAGATGAGCAGGCAGATCGCGGGCATCAACATTCAGAAGCTGAATCGCCAAGCTCAAGTTGGATATGCGCGTCAGAAACGACTTTATTGTAGACTTAACATGATAAAAGAGCTTTCCATAGATATCAGAGGTCGCACTTCCTGTAGGAGTAGCCTCAACGTCCTTGGCGGACCAGCCGGTTAGAGGATCGGCCATATCGTGCATCGGCCAAAGGTTATCTTGGAAGAGGGTTCTATCATGATAAGCTTCATTATAAGTCATTTCTTTGTTATGACTTACGGGTTAGGTATTGCAAATTCACTTCGTGAGGCTCCAAATGGCAGCAGCATCCCATCTGCGCGGTAGCGAGCTTTTGCAATACGGTGGGAAGGTGACAAGAAAAGTAAATTCCTGTCGCGAAAGTCGACCCGGTCCGGATTCAACATAATAGCCGTTCGAATCTCATGTGCTTTCTCAAACGGTAGGTCTTGTGGAACGTACATCAAAGATATCAGTCTATACCAGGACGGCTTCGTCAAGGTAATCTTCAAGTGACGGTTCCCCGATGTAAAAGTCGCCCCTACTACCCCGTCCTCGGGTATTCTTTTCAGAAGGTACCAGACGCGCACGAGAGGAATACCAACCCGATAGTGAAGGATATTCAAGTCGGACCAGCGGATTGCAGCAGAGTACCAGATATGGATCATGCAGTCAGAAGCTTCGTCATGATCTCGGGCAGTGAACGCAAGGAGAAGCAGAAGGGCGTTGCGTGCCACGATGTCAATATCTATGTCGTTCATGGTGATGTGGACGGATTTATTGTAGGCTGCAGGGAGTTGGGCGATTGTCTTAACAACATTTCGCAGATCGCCGGATGCTAAGCGCAGACATGGTTAATGTCCGGGACAAGAACTCCAAGTCTAACAGGGTACGAACCAGCAAACAATAAGCGCAAATCGCGTTGGTAATCTTTTCCCTCATTCGAGCCAAGTTGAAGAAGATCGATAGCATCAGGGTGTCCGAACGGTTCCTTGAAGCCTGTGATATAGCCTGCCATCAGCATTCCGAGGAAGGCGGGCGCTCGCTTTTCCTTGGCCCAACCAGGTTCCCAGCCTCTTCCCAGATCGGATTTGCAATAGAGTTTGTGGAGTTCCCAGTCGGCTTTCTGGCACTCGGGACTGCAATACTGTGAAGCGAGACGATGAGTAGGTGCCTAATGTTTGCAAAGAGATCAGCACTTGAGTGTTAAACGTACAACGACAAGTCTGCAATTGCTGCAGCCACTCCTTCCAGGATTCTGGCAACCGCGGCTTTTGTCAGGATGAGAGTCCCCACAAGGCATTTTTGAAGGTTCCATGATGATGATATTGTCTGAAGTTAACTGTGCTGATATGAAGATGAACGGAGAAGAGATGGAATGGGGAGGAGAAGGAAAGGGACGAATGCTAACAAAGAGTGGCAGATTCTTAGCCGATTGGCCCCTGGTTCTTGCTGCATGAACTCATTTTCATTATCGCCATTGGGGTAGGCAATCATCGTTGCCATTCAACATGCCGTGTTGCGGGTGCCAATCGGCGTGCTTGCTGTTTCGAGATTGAAATGATCAATCGAATAAAGACTGTTCTTCGCACCGCAACGCTTTACTCTTTGCTATATTCATTTCTTATCGCTTTAAGGCTTTCGGTCAAGAGAAAGATATCGCGCTCCTTGATGAAGCGGCCTAACACAGACGTTGGCCTAGTTTCCGCCATCAGCTCAACAGCCCGATCGAGGGGAATCCACTCGTGACTCAGCCCATCGGCTACCTCCTCCTTCGTCAACGTAGGCGTTCCAGTCTTATCCAGCACTTCTGCACGGTAGCAGTATGAGAATTGATGGAGATCGTGGCGATACTCCTCTGTCATTGCAATGCATTTACCCTGCATCTTGATAGTACATCCCGCCTCCTCTGCTACTTCGCGCTCGGCAGCCTTCAAATGGCCTTCGCCTTCTTCGATGCCGCCTCCAGGCAATTTGTAGTAGTCGCCTTTCTTTTCGGTGTCAGTTACGACAACCCGAGCGGCCGATCGTTCTCTGTACTCAACCCTAGACTCCCGAGTGCCGATTGTCTTGCGGGGTATGATGTCATTGATGGACGCTGGTGCAAGGTTAGCAACGTGACGATAGGTACATTTGGTCGACATACCATTGTCAGTCAGACACAAACCCATTGGGTTGCGATCCATGCTCGCAGTACAAGATGAACCTGGTAATACAATCTTTCGATCTCGCTGTAATAGAAGAAAGCCCGCCAATGGTATTGGTCAATCACGATGGATGCCTGACGGTGGATTGTTACTCCGCTAGCCATATGAATCCTTTTAATCCTTTGAGGTGTAGAGATCTACAGAGCGGGGCCGTTATGTTTTCTTCGTGCATATATCTTTGACCTCTATTGATCCCAACCTGATTAATATTATATGCTCGCGCAACAACTGAAAATCGGTTACTCCACCATAGTTGCTCCAGGGGAGGTCCAAGAACCTGTATTCTCTATTCATAGCTATGACCTAGATCAAAGCAACACAGCGCTTGAATCATCTAACCAACATGGTGTGACCACTATAAGTTTTGTCTTCCGTTCTGAGGGTTGGGGAATGACGATACATCAATCGCCTTACTCAGGTCCTTTCCAGCCACTACGTTGAAGCCACTCCTCCCAGGTACTCGCCTTCAGCCCCAGCTCGTTGAAGGAATCGTCCATCTTCTTAGTCTCCATGGTACCGTAACAGACCTTGTCCGCCGGCATAATAGACGCCCATTCCATCATTTGTTGTGCATCCGCTTGAAAGGCCGGGCCAACGAACGGGGCTGTCAATTCCCCAAACTCTCTCGGGCTGATGGGATTGTGGATTGCACGTTGACCAGTAACTCTTGTAAAGGTCGCAGCCATTTCCTCCGGAGTGATGTGTTGGCTCATGACGAGATATGTCTTTCCGGCTGTCTTTTCAACACCCAGGTCAAATACCCCTACATAGGCAACATCAGTACAACGCGTTTTTTGGAATGACTATGCTTGACATACTTGCGGTGAATCTACCCATATCATAGGCTGGGTCGACCCACTGTGCAGGCTGTTTGCTTGGAAAGGAAGTACGGAATTCGACAACACCATCGGCTTTGAGAGGGTTCACATGTCAGTTGGTCGAAAACGAGAGCCATGCATAAGGATTACCTACAAAGACGCCGGCTGTAATGAGACCATTTCATGTTCGTGTAAAAGAAGCCTGTTTAAATACACCATTTAGGACCAGAGCTACTTCGGTGGGATGGAAAGACACAAACCAGGAATGAGAGAAGTAACAGCCTTCAAGTTCTCCTTGGCAATCTGCTCAATGGCATGTTTGTTGTTCATATGATGAATTCCAGGAAACCGTCCACCCGTCGCTTCGACCATATCAGGCAAGCTGCTGAGGACAAAGTGCTCAACGCCAGCCTCCTTGGCAGCTGTTACCATGTTACGACCCGCTTCGATCTCATGTAGCATGTCTAATTCTTCAACCAGGACTTTACCACGTCGAATTTCGGAAGTAGCCGCGAAAACACCGTAAGCCCCTTCAAACGCAGGCCGAAGGGTGCTGAGGTCATATGCATCAGCCTGGACGAAGCTGAGGCGGCCTGTCTCTAGCTCATTGGGGTATTCATTGCGAAGAGCGTCCGCGCTTGAGGATTTCGGGTTTCGGGTCACAGCCCGGACATGCCAATCTTGGTCGGAGGCTAACAGAGCGCGAACGATGCCGCCGCCTTGGCCACCACCAGCGCCGGTGACAACAATAGTACGTGTCTGCTTTTTGCTGGACATTGCTGTAGATTGAATGGTATGATAAATGATACAAGGTAAAAAGAAGTCACATGGTCACTATGACTAGGTATCTGGATACTTATATTCTTTTTCGATTATTAATGTTTTACTTCCGCGGCAGTTGTGTAATCCCGATTATTATAAACGTTAGGTGCCAAGAGTCCTCCACTTTTTGCTCTGTTTGCTTGCAAAAATGGAATCTTTGGGTGCTGATTGGTTTGATGTATCGGCCTTCGGTGAAGGTCGGTTGCCGAGCCATTATTTTGATTTCTCATTTGGCAGTTGGAAGGATTATTTGACATGGTATCGTTCGATGCCTTGGGCGTTGGTTAGATCCACGCATTACATCAGTCTCTAATCACGTGCTATAGCGATAACGTTAACCAATTCTAGCCGCATGTTTCAGTAGCCTAACAGAACTCTTGCCCCGTTTCAACCCAATGGGGCTATGCTCGTTTTTACACTTCTCAATTTGCAACAATAGCCAATGAAATATCATCATAATATCTCAAAGATGAAAGATAATATTGCGCTGAGCTCTTATGATACTTATGAGATGGTTCTTCTGTCAGGATAGTAAGCTTGGTAGCTTTTAACTTTATAATCCGTCAATTTCTCTAAGTGAATGGAGTTAATTGTTTGTTCCCCTCATACACGAGTCTAACCCAATGCATTATAGTTAGCTTCTTGCACATCAGCCGTTAGGGTCAACTCTTCGCGATTAGTATCACAGTTACGAGAGATCTAACATGAAGACTTGGTTCCTTCCACCGGACTTTACCTTTACTCCCGATGGTACTCTTCCTCTTGGAGCTGTAATAGCCCACCCGAGTCGGCCTTCGGAGATACTCGCATCGCCGCAAACTGACCCCTCAATCCTTCTGCCCAAGACGCAGACCCTTGTGGAGGAAAATCACTCCTATTCAAAAGAGGCCTCCTACACTGCCGGACTTGGTATCTTGGCCAAGTTCATCGAGTTTGCTTCAGGTTCAGTGGAATACGAAGTCAGTCGGCGACATCTTACCCAGTATGGCAATGCCGACCACGAGATCCGATCTCTTGTGACGCCATTTTCGAAAGAGTTTCTTGACAGTCTGATGGCGCTGCAGAGTGTCCAAGAGCACATCAATTCAGGTCTATTCGGAAAGCGGCCTCTATACTTGGTATCAGGACTTCGCATCACAAATACGTCCTTTACCGTCACGAAAGAGACAGGATCTGGTAAAAGAGCCGGGATCTCGGCGGTTGTTCCAACCGTTGTAGTGCCAGTAGAAGCTGGCGGTAGCGTTTCAGGAGGCTTTGAGAAGACCAAGACGGAATCGTATGAGACCGCACCAGGCATTGTGTTCGCATACCGACTCCATGTCATCCGCCCCAGAAGCAACGCACAACCAGGCGTGTTTTCGAATCGTAAGGCATTCATGACTCCCCGCGCCGAGTCAGAGCCATTGGAGGCACTTGATGTGACACTCGAAGTGTACGAAGAGGATATGGAGGAAGATGTGACGTTTATCAAAGATGACATGGGTGCTGGTGAATGTTGCCTTCGAGCTGTGGTCTGATTATGTCTCTGCGTTGACTATTTCGTCTCTGAAGAGCGGATATACCCTGTCATTACTGCGTCCCGTTCCCAAAATTTTGACTTGACTCTTATTATTTATCTACTCTTGCGTCACAGGGCTACTTATGCTGCCGCATTAATTTTGAAACTGAATTACATATTGCCGCCCAAGCCTTCCATGCACCCGCTTCTTCGCTCCAAAACCAAATGGGATTCACAAAGCGAGTTGTCCCCTTCTGATCTGGTGACATCTTCTTCAACATCCTTCTCATTCCTTCCGTGGTCTTCAAACATTGTACGGGATTCTCCCCTTCTGGAACGCGTAAGGCGCATGATAACACCTCGGCGTAAGCTATCGTAGATGCTGCTATCCCTGCAGCTACAGCTGTCGCGATCGAAGATCCAGGTTGACAGATGTCGGGTCCGAAGCGTGTAGATATCTCGTCACTAATATTACTTGGTAAGTCACCACCAAAGGTTCCGAAAGCTGGAGTGATACAGTCGTCATCTACTGGTGGGTTGCTTTCGCTGAAGCTGCCTGCAAAGTTGGTTGCTCGAATCGATATAACATGGCGATGCCGTGCTGGGAACGCTTCGTTCTGGTACTTGGCGTTGTTACCAGCGCTAGCCATGAAGATGATATTTCGCTGACTCGAAACATCTTCTATGGCGCTGGCAATCGTTTCATCATAATCTGGAAAGCCAAATGACATGGAGACAATATCCACCATTTCTTGAAGACCGGCCCATCGAATTGCCTATCGCACTCTTGTCAGCCAGGGTCCTCAAAGCTATTATGATACATAAGGCAGATAATTTAGAATGCTAATATAAGTAAAATATGAAAGAGAAATACTTACCTGAGCGACATGCTTTGCATCGAAAGAGACTTCATCAGTGTTCTCAGCAACCCGGGCAACATATATACGGGCCAGTGGAGCTGATTCCATGACAAGGCGGACCATCAAACTGCCGTGGCCGTAGTCGTCCCTTATTCCTCCTTCTCCTACAAAGTCTTTCCACCCGCCAACAGAGCTCTTTCTATTCACTTGTTTGAAAAATGCCAGTGTGTTATCATACCCCGTATCCAGAATGGCAATTTTGACAGGCTCCCAGTCCTGACCTGGTATTTGTCGTTGTAATAGCTTGGTATGTGCGCTGATGTGTTTCAAGTTATTCAGCCACTCGCGGGCAACAATGGTTTTGCTTCTGATAGGAAATGAGGCTACTCGAGGAAAAAGATTCTTGTCGACTGGTTCAGTATGTTGGCATCTTGCTAGATAAGAAACTTGTCGTGGATCCTGTTTGAAGGCGACCTTGACGAGCCTTGCAAGCGGTTCAACAGTGTGTCTATAGAGTCGCCTTCGTCGTTCGTCGACCTGTGCCTCTCCGCTGTTATTATAGGCTTTCTTCATAGTCGTTTTCTTCTGTGCGGACCTTTTTGTCGCCTTGGGATTAGGTCCAGGGACAATAGCAAAGATTCCGGGATCCAAACATTTCGCAATGACCTTGGTAAAGACCTCTTTTTGTGTTGGCCGGATCCAGTCACTTCGCTCTAATTCTCCAAGAAGCTGATTAGCAGCACCGTGTTCCCAATTCAGTTGAGATACCAGCGGCAGATGGCTCATCCTTCGGAATGGTCTTCTCAGACCAATTTCGAGTAATACGACGCCAAGAGCTAGTATATGGGGGAACGGATGTGTGATTATCGGGTTGTCGAGGCTCTCAGATAGGCAGTTCTTGCCATCAAAGGTAAGAGACATGTAAGCTCTCAAAGCAAGGCGGGCATTATCCTTTGAACGCGCGTCGGGCTCTTCATTGTGGTTGTTTTCAAACATGAACCAGATATTGTTACTTGTCCACCTTTCCAACATCAAATCTGACCCATAGAATTGCCAAAAAGAGTGTGCCACGGCATGGGCTAGCAAGATTTTATGTTTGTCTGTCAGGGTATATCCCTGCACAGTTTTGAATAGTGGCAGTCCTTGACCAGCGCATAAAAAGCGCTCCAGAGGCGCTGGCGGTGGCAATGATATGAGCCCCATCTCATGTACATATCGGACCCTGAGTTTTGCAAATAGGCGTTGCTCTAAGACCTCACAGAAGTAGTTTGATTCAAGCCGACTTCGACTTTGAAGCTGCAGATCTTCGTCTTCGCTTTCTTCTTCATCCATAAACCCGACCATACGACGCTGGGTCGGGATGTGCCTGTATCCTTGAAGTTAGTTAATACCACCCTAATAAGCACAGATATTACCCACATTGGTATTCCAATCCAGAAGTCCTGCCAATATTCCATGGTGGTTTTCGAAACAATAACTTCGAACTCCGCATAGTCTTTTTGTATGGGTGAGGCTGTGTCCAAGAGGAGCCTTGCAGGGTGTGCGCAGCCATCATCCCAAACCGGTCGAGGATTCTTGAGTAGATCTGGGCGCCAGGGATGACAGCCGGAATGACGATGGAGAATATTGAATAAATCCTCGCTTACGTGACGAGGGTATTGATTTGGTTCTGGGATTGTTGTCCCTACTCTTGCTTGGTCTAAAGTTGAATTCTCGGTTGGGCGTCCCTCATCAAGCTTTCCGAGAAAGAGATCACAATATTCGTTTATTCTTTGAGTATAGCGAGTATTTTGAAAGAAATCAGATACAGACTTGTTTAATCTGGCCTCTTGTCCTGGCTTTAAGAGTTCTGTTATGCGTGAAAAGACTTTGTTTGGCGGCAAGCCGGTACTAATCGGATTGGGATACTATTTAATTGTAGTTAGTTTCATACGAATGATGGGGGTAAGTAAATGGGTGACAGTACCAGGCAAAAGTGAAGTATTTCCAGCAATAGATTTGTAGCGATATCCTCAATCTCGCCGTCCATTTCATAGCCTGGGAATGACTCTTGCGCAATTCTGCCGAGCTTTGTCGCCACCTCTCCAGATATTCGCTGCCGATGCTTGATGCTATTGAGTAACACAACGAGATACACTTGTTTTGAAGCCTGAGCAAGCAAATAGCAAACGCAAACGCCGTCTTCTTCTGGCGCCATTATGTTCTAGAAGGTGTTTGATGGCTGATTGCGGAGGTTCAGCTTCAGCTTCAGCTTAGCGCTAGAAAGACACAGCCTCGTAGGCCTCTTCACCTGCAGCCGTACTCACGTGAAGCCGTGCAGCTGACCGTAATCTCCGCACGCCACTCAGTTTCAGCTCTCAGCCTAATTATGGCTGTTGCAGGTTCATTTCGTTGATCCTTTGCTGCCATAACATCACCTGAGAATGGATTTGCTTAATCTCAGTGCGGCAGATCTATCGACCAAATGTCTCGTATCATTCGATCGTTGCCTCAATTATTCTCCATACCGACCTATTAGCGAAGGAGACAACCATGACATTACAGATACTAGCATGCAGGGCGCCGGTCCGACTGACAGGCCCCTCGTATATCGACTGGCAGATTTTAACCTTTGGATTGATGGAACTGGGGCGCTAGCCTCGCACAAAGCATCCCTCGATTGGAGACTCAAGGAGCGTCCTATAGATTTGACGCTGGTCAAAGGGAATTTGGTGATGCTGTATCAATTTACACAGGATTATGCAGATTTGCAAGCCAAGCACCTTCTCCTCGATGAAGCCCTCCGTAATATCGATTCGTCGCTGGCAAATCTATCTTCGCTGGGACTTGCCATACGTCGGACTGGCAGAAAGGCCCGTCTCTTCAAAGCAGACAGTCGCTTTAACGAAAAAGACCACATCGAGCTGAAATTACACCTACAGTGCATTATTGCTCTTCGGCCCAGTCAGGAAAGACATGGAGACAACGAGTTCGAGGAAAGACTCGATGCACTAACACCTATCCAGCGGCGCTTAATTCAGGCCAACTTAAGACGAAGAAACAGATTTTTGCAAGCACAGAGGCATTCCGTTGGCCTCAAAAGACGGCCACCTGACACGAAATTGGTTCTAGTGTCTTCAGGCGACAGCCCTCAGCTGGAAACTACTATTCAGGACCCTTTAGAATCCGAAACCAATATTCTTGGCTCTCCCAGCGCTCCCGATGCAATCACGAAACCTGTTGACATAGGGAAGCCTGCACCTACACTATCAGGGACTTCAGCATCAATGCCAAGTAGTAATCTTAGATACATTGATCCAACACGCAAGAAATCTGAAGGATCAACATCACACACTGAGATTACGCGCATTGCTGCGTCCACTCACTACCCTCGGCCTCAGATGCCTTTAACAGATCAAAAGGTGTTTCAATGTCCTTGTTGCTGTCAAATGCTATTAGTTGAAGAGTTCAAGGGTGACGACAAATGGAGGCAAGTGACATATTGGGTCAATCGATCTGCGATACTAACAGCTGCTCTCTAGAAAACATCTAAGCGAGGATATATGTCCTTATACCTGTTTCCTTGAAGCATGCCCGTCACCATTTACCTTCTACAGTACTAGAGCAGCTCTAGAACACCACATCAGGCAGGATCATGAACCAACCTGGCAGTGTCTCATCTGTGATGACCAGCCAATGTTCACTAAAAAGACGGAGACGAGGGATCATGCTTATCAGTATCATCAGCCCATTGGAGAGAAGGAAAACACCACATGGGACGACATAGAAGCCCTCGTATCTACTTTTACTCAATACATGCTGGGGGTAGATGCTTGCCCCCTCTGTCAAGAAAAAGGACCCATCGACTCGCTCGAGCTCATCGACCATGTGATGGAGCATATTCATCAGTTTTCTCTGAGATCACTTCCATGGCCAAGACCCACTGAAATTGATCTTGGAGGCGAAGTAGGGTCCTATAACCCTACCTGCGAGGGATTTACCTTGGTGAACAGCTGGTTGGAAGATTTAGAGTCAGAGCATGATCTAAGTGGCGGAAATGGTCCTTCCTATCAGATGTCTCAATTCGACCACAATCGGCTTGCTCTTGTAAGGGAACAGAATAGCTTTCACGAGGTTGAAGAAACTCCTGTCGAGATATACTTCGCGGATGAGCATGGAGATGCATCAGCAGTTGCCGAGACCGATATATCACCCTTATCCCAGGGAACACTTTTGAGCTTTGATGAGAGTGCGTTACCAGAACGGATTATCCCAGCACCTGAACCTATTATACATTCTAGTGAAAATTTCAAGCCTCTTGCAGACTGGCTAGAAAGAACAGATCGAGAGATTGAAGAGCACGGCGCACCATTAAGCTCACTCTCAAGCGGAACAAACCCTTCTCAACCGGGCATCTTGAAGAGGAGTCGGGACTGGATGCTCCGCACCTTTTTCGCTCGAGAGGTAGATATCGCAATGGTGGGCTTGCAAGGTTGCGGGAAAACATCATTACTCAGAGTCCTTTCAGGCGGCGAGTTTACTATCGATTCCATTCCTACAGTTGGATTCAACATGAAGAAGATCGAGAGGAATGGTGTCACGATTAAGTGCTGGGATTTAGGAGGACAGCCTCGATTTCGAAGCATGTGGGAGAGGTACTGCAGAGGAGTCGGCTGCATCGTTTTCGTCGTTGACGCATCAGATGCCGAGGTTATTCCTCTGGCGAAAGAGGAACTCCATAACTTGATGAGTCATGATTCAACCCAAGGAATTCCACTGCTAGTCCTGGGAAACAATTCTGAACGCCCAGATAAGTTGACCGTTGATCAGTTGGTTGACAGACTGGACCTCAAGTCTATCATGGATCGGCAAGTCAATTGCTATGGAATATCTGCAAAGGAAGAAACCAACTTGGACGCTGTTGTGGAATTTATTGCTCAGTTTTCCAATCGGTAACATAAGAAAACAAGTATTATTATAATACCTTAGATAAACTAGATAAGACCAAATATCTTGATAAAGTCGACCCATTGTGATCGAGGTTTCCTTGCACCTCCATTGTTATACGCAATACTTAAAGTACCCATTTCGGAGACACGACGAGACCGCGATCAATCCGCCTGTTGCGATAAGTGTAAAGCATGGCCAATACACTATCGTACTTCATCACTCCGCCCGCCCCCCCAG
>JABCJY010000402.1:0-13216 GCA_013184415.1 Fusarium concolor | reverse complement strand
CTTTATGCCTATATTTCTAACAGGAATCTTACTTTTAACTATATAGATTTTATAATATATCTTAAGATCCGTTACGCCTCTATCCATATAATCAGCTCTAACGTTTTATAGTAAATTTAATAGGTAGCCTTTACCGTAAGGTATATTATAAGAGGCTTCAAGGAAGCTAGGATATGGCCTATTAAGCGGGCGAGGCCCCTCGAGATCCTAGCTATAAAACAGCATGCTAGAGCTATCCTAGGGCTCGTTAACCTACTACCTAAGGCCGGGCTGTTACGACCCGAGCGGTTACGTCACGTGGGGGGCCCATTATTTTCCCCCAATCATACGACCGAAGCCACCCTCTTTGACGGGACCGACCTTCCAGGCCNNTTTATAGTATTAAGGTTAGATAGAGGATATTAAAGAATTAATTAAGGTATATTACTTTAAAGTTTATAGTTAGATAGAGCTTAGGAATCTTTTACCTAACTTTCAATACCTTTAGACTATTTTCTCTAATAAATTATTAATTTAGTCCTAACCTGTTACGATCCTAGCGGTTACGTCACGTGGGGGCCCACTATTTTCCTCCAGTCATGTGGACGGAGCCACCCTTCTCGACGGGACCGACCTTCCAGGCCATTCGGTCCCTTGATAAGATAAGGACCGACGGCTCCCGCCTAACGGTCCATATAGACCGATGCCCAAACACCACCGGTCCTCGTTCAGACCGACCACGATGGACCATCGGTCCCTGTTATAGCCTTTAGTATATAGAACACACTTATTAGCACTTTTATAGCATTTAGCTCACCAGCTATTAATAAAACTTCTTTACATTGATCCAAGCTTAACATATATTGAATCTACTATTAAGAGACGTGATACTTCACTTCGCTTAGCATCACGCCCTATGTCATCTGTAAACATAAACCTAGTATGGACTAGTTTACAAGTCTGGAAACACCACCGTCACACGGGCGGTAGGAGTGGGCTATAGCTACTGCCAGCCATATCAACAAATACTATCACTACTAGCTTAGCTCTCCGACTCGCTAGGGCTTGAATAATATCCTAACAAGTATCTTAGATACTATTATCCTTACTAGGGTATTAAATAACTACCTTAAAGGTAGGGAAATAAGGCTCCAGCTATACTAGAAACAGCGACATACACAACGCTAGGTTAAGCTAGTATCCGGCTTTACTAGTAATATCTCTATCGATGAAATCAGGTAGGCAGTAGCGGCCGAAGAGGCGGCTACCCACGAAGCTATCATTAAGGCCTAGGTCAAATATACAAAAAAGTAGGCCCGCCTATACAAGGAAGGTCTAAAGGATATATAGCGCGCAGATAAATAGCTCTAACAATAGCTCTATAGTAAAGAGATCGATAGAACCTTCCGAGGCTGGCTTTAACGCACAGGTAGATAGGCCGATTATGTACTATTTAACCCCAAAGACGACCGCTAGGCTATACTAAGGGATCCTGGAGGGGAGGCCGGGAGCAGTCTCTATACCATCGATATCACAGGCGGGGCGTTGAACGAGTAGCTACTCTAGCAGATAAAGCGTAGCGCTAGGCCCCTACGAGATATCGATCTTCAAGCAGATGCACCAGTTGAATTCCTAGGCCTTGACCCAGGGCCCTCGAGCCAGGGCGTGGCCTTGGATCCGGATCTCGATAGTGATGGGTATGAAGATAAGGATGAACTGCCATCGTCGCCTCTAGACATTATACCCACGCTAGCGCCCCGTACAGGCTACTAACGGGTTCAGAGGATACTAGAGGATACTCGGTAGAAGGCCCGGGATAAAGGGAGACTCGTTAACCCACGTTCTTTACTATGAAAACGGCTTCTTTTGAGTGTATCTGCATCCCGAGATATCACCTTAGTATCCCTACGATCAGGGGTATACCGCTAGATAGGCGTTTTTTAATAGTAAAAATGGAATCTACGATAGCAAAAATACCACTTCGTATATAATTATGTCAATCGCCTAATTTGGTTGTCGAGTAGGGAAGCCGATTGCATTTAAGTAGCGAATGTAGTGTGGCATTTTTAGTGTTTTGGGTGATACTAGTTTTCGGGAGTAATACCAGTTTTCGGGCCAACTACTCGTACCTCGTAGTTGGGATCGCCCCGCTTTGACCCAACAGGTAAGCAAGCAGACAAGCTTGGGGTTCTCCAGAAACCCCACATTAAAATTGCCGACGGCCCATTTGCCTGTGTGGGCGCGGGGTTGTGGAAGGGACGCTAATGCCACCCCAAACAACACAACGGGGTATCAATCCATCATATATTACCCTAGATCGACAACACCACCCGCCACAACCCAGGTTATTATTATTTCATGTTCTCTACTGTTCAGGGGACGGCTCGAGCATGCAACCTCGGATGCCCCATGCAAGCAGCAACTGCCTCGCGTCCCAAGCGCACCCACATATTTGCGACAATTAAAGGCCTTTGCTCATAGTGCGACGCTTACCCCTTGGTGAGCACATATCAATAGCGGCCAGTTAACAAGCCGACGGTAAATTCAGCCCGGAAACAGAGACACGCGCGAGTATGTTGGCCGTGACACTTATCTCCACATAGTTTGGTTGGAGGCAGAACCCGTGACGATGATCGCCGTGCGGCACTAGTGGCCCTGGGGGGGAAGTGATTTAGGATGGGTAGTGAAAGAAGGAGCCGACGGCGCCTTGCCCCGCCCTACCTTGGGTGGGCCGCCTGGATCTAAATCCCCGTCGGCGACTTACGTAGATCCAGATCATCGCCACTCCGGGCCCTCTCATCTCCTAGCTGTTTATCCTAGCTTGCCAATTGCCAAGCCCAGCAGGCTTTCAACATCTCTCGAGTGGCGCACCCTTCACGTCTTCCCCACGGGGAGCCCATGTCGTTTCAAATCAACTAGTGCCTACTTCCTGCCACGTATGGTAGAGATAAGCCTCGAAACCTTTGCCCGAGCGTCCAAATCCGAAGCTTGCAGTGTGACGCGTGTAGGGTTTCCGGGTCAGTATCTCTCTTGCAACTCAGCCATAGGGAACGCGTTCCATGTTCGTATTGAGATAGTGATCGATACCCCTCTCCAACGGAGCAGCCTCGGCTTCCGTCTCCTCTACCTAGTGGATTTCAACATCAAAAGGCGGCACTCATACTTCCTCATTCCGAAGCGATCGGATCATATGGTCGCACACTTGAGCTTTCCGCCGGCTGGGATATCTCACTCGGCCACATTCTTCGAAGCTTGCCTCTCATTATTTGGATACTTCTTTTTGAGTAAAGATTCCAAAATCAAAATCGTCGCTGCAACATGGCTTCGAACTCAATCGAAAGGAACGAGACCGCTCAGGGTCCCGGCTCCGACGATGCTTACGAACGGCTCAAACACACCACTACCGCGGAGGAGGATCGAATGGAAAATGGCGCCATCACTGCCTTCGGATACGAACCGGCATATCGGAGAGTTATGGGCAAGATCGCGGGCATCTGCATCGTGTTGGCGCTTGCATCGTACGACTTACCCCTGCCCCCCAGCCCGATCTCATCAATCTCGGAGATGTTCTGACCTCAGAGAACCATAGGCCTCTTGGCGCCATTATGGTGTCTGGATCTTATCAGATCACCTTCGCCGGCTATTGGGGCCTGTCGTGGTAAGTTGAAGAAATCTTGTGGGGGCATGTAGCTTGCTGACGAAGCCATCCCAAGGGGCTGGGTTATTCCCAATGTCATGATGCTCCCGCAGGTTATTGCAGTGGCCGAGCTCTGCTCTTCGATGCCGGTGAACGGTGGCTTCTACTGGTGGGCCGCAGCCCTAGCTCCAAGGGGATACTCGAGGGCCTTCGCCTTTATCACGGGCTGGTTCAATGCTGTGGCTGTAGCCACAGGCCTGGCCGCCTTTGCCTATGCTATCGCCTCGGGTCTGACCCAATCAATCATGATCGCCACCAATGGCCGATACATCGCGACATTGCCCGAAGTCATGGGCGTGGCGATGGCCGTCGTGACATTCTGGGCACTGCTCATGCTCCTGAAGCTGGAGAGGATTAACATCATCATGATATTGTCTGGTGCGTTCTCTCCCATGCATTTCCCCATGGTACTAGCGCTGCCGTGTGGGAAGCAAGCGAATTCTGACCTGTGTTTGGTGCAGCCGCCCTTCTATTTGTGTCCTGTTTGGGATTCATGATTGCTCTCCCAGTCTCTCATTCTCAACTCGGTATTCCATTCACAAGCGCAGCGGACGTGTTTGGGTCGTTCCGCAACTCCTCTGAGTGGAAGCAGGATGGAATTGCTGTTCCGTTCTGCTTCTACTCGGTCCTCTTCGTCAACTCAACATGGGCCTCCCCTGCATACGTCGCCGAAGAGACGCATGACGCGAGACGACAGACCCCTCGAGCTATCGTGGAATCCTTTCTTTGGACAACACTGCTCGGCCTCGGCGTGTGTCTCGTGTTTGCTTTTTGCATCAACGACCTGGACGCCGCCATCTTTGACCCATTCCCTCTCTTCACCGCCGTGGTGACGCACTGGGGACAGCACGCTAGCTCAATCTTTCTCGTCATCGGATCCATCGTGTCAACCATCGGAGGTAGTGGCATCCTCTTGACTATGGCCACTCAAGTTGCCGCTTTCGCCAGAGACGGCGGCCTCCCGTACAGCTCTGTGCTATGCAGGGTTCATCAGCGAACAAACATCCCGCTCAACGCAACCGCACTTTTGCTCGTCTTGACCTACCTATTTCTTCTCCTTGCACTTAACCAAAATGCTGCCGACATTGTTTATTCTATGGCTTCGTTGGCCAGTTTGATTGTTTGGATGACTCCTGTGGTTCTTCGTCTGTCCGCCGGAGAGAGGTGGGTTCCCGGACCTTTCTACACTGGCCGCCATAGCTGGTACATTCATTTCACGGCAGTCCTCACGTCGGGTTATTTCCTTATTACACGTTGCATCCCTCCCACGATGGATACTCCGCCTATCAACATTATAGTGGTTCTTGTGGTCCTCTGTCTGTCGATTGCAGCTTACTTCGTCGCAAGCAAGGACTTCGCAGGTCTCGACATGGAAGCCTTGGCGGCGTGGAGGCAGGCCAACCAGTACTGTCTGGAGGGGGCCGATTTTGCAGATGTAGTGCGTCAGGCAACCCTGGACACGACTGGAAGCAAGGAAAAGATGTAAGCTGAATACAACGCCTGGAAAAGGATACAATCTACTTCCACATATTGTGCCTGGCTCTGTTGGTTATGTGGGCAAGCACGAAATGCTTGGGGTCGTTCTACGGGATCTGTCTCACATCGTGTCAGGTTACCTACAAGCACAGCTGATAGTCAAGTGCTCATGGCGCCAAGTATTGTCTTTGACGGCATAGATAGAAGGAGTCCTCGTGCTCCAGCTGCATGAATCTATGGCGTCACTTCATACATAGCGGAAAAATGCATTCAACATTTCCTAACTTGGTCATGTCTATGATCTCCTTCGTACCACCACGAGCCCTACGTGTCGCCAAACACAGCCCAGCCCACGCGATGTGCACAACAAGAAACAAGAAAGTCTATTACCGCAGTGAAGCCAGATACTGGCAGACACCGGTAATCCTGTCGTGAGTCAGGCGCTCCTCGCTCAACCGGTAGACTTCTGGCAAGTAGTCCTTGGGGTCTTCGTCAACGACGAGACTGGCAAGAGCCTCACCTGCCATCCAGCAGTAGGGCATGCCGTAGCCGTTGAAACCGGCGACGATCCATTCTCCATCACCTACGCGGCCGGTCACTGACTCTGGAAGACGCCCGACATACGGCGCACCGTCAGCAGTAAAGCCCATTACGCCGCTCCACGCTGCCACGAGCGGGTCCTCCTTGACATCGGTATAGTTGAAGAAGGTCGGCAAAATGTTCTGCAGGTGCGCGAGGGAGGTATTGGTGACGGTCGTGTCGTCAGCAGTCAGAGTATCGTCCATGGTGCCCTTTTCACCACCGAAGAAGAAGTAGCCGGACTTGGCATTCTGGGTGAGATACCAGAGGCCGTCTGCCAATGTCTGTGTCTCTTCGTCATACACGGGCATGTAATGGAAGCCGAATGACTTCTCGGCTCCGAGGTTGGGAACGGAGGGCCCCAGATCCTGGACCGACATGGTGCCGCGTAGGGGGAAGAGGAGGCCGCGCATCCGGGGCAGGAGGTGGCCGGCGTAACCGTTGGTGGCGTGGATCACGGTGCGAGCGCGTGTCTTGCCCCGGGGGGTGGTGACGAGATAACCGCCGTTGACATACTCAACGTTGGTGACCGGGGTGTTGGTCTCAATGCTGAGGCGGTCCGAGTACTTGTCTAGGAGCGCTTGAAAAACACTAGTGACGACACGGTACGGCCAAAGGGCGGCGGCAGGTAGAGTGACGCCCCCAGTTGCCTTGTACACGCCGTGTTCCTGGAATGAAGTCAGCTTGGCCCTATCTGGATCCGTCTCTATACTTGTGAAAGGACATACTTTCTGGACAGTCTCGGCGTCAAGGATGGTGTAGATGCCGCGCAGGTCTGGGTGATCGCTCTCCATCTGACGAACGCTTTGTTTCATCTCCTCGAATGAAGGTTCGTCCAGAAAAGCGCGAACCTTGAGGATTTTGCGCAACTCGCCATCTTCGGGAGCATATTGATTGACGATCTCCTCCATCCGCTTGCACGTCTTGAAGGTGAAAGCGGCGATCCTACCGGCCTGCTCCGGGCCGAAACGCTCCCTCAGTTCGTTATAGATCTCGCCGGCGTTGGTGGCCAACTGGCCCCCATTACGGCCCGTGGCTCCAGAGCAAAGTCCTCGAGCCTCGAAGACGATTATTTTGCAAGTGCTGTCCTTATCGAGAAGTGTTTTCGCGACGCTGGTGCCCGTCATGCCGGAGCCGATGACGACCACATCTGTTTCTTCGGGGAGAACAGACGACTGCACGTTGGCCAAGGCGTGGGGGATATGCTGCCAGTAGGAAGCCGTGGGATTGGCGCGAGGCAGCTCCGGGTCCTTTGTAATGTACTCCCGTATAATTTGTGCTATTTGACGAATATCAGCAGGGCGAAGTGGGATGTCCGACGGGTCAGAGCTTACGATAGTCCTCTGTCGTAGCCATCTTGATAGCCTTCTTCAACAAATATGACCGTTACTGTTGCTGAATGGACTCGCGGTGTGTTGGGTATAGAAACTTCACGGAAGTGCGTCCAACCGTTCAACGAGAGCAGATGTCCACCACGAACGGGAACGAAAGTGGCTCCAAGTGTCGAGTCGAGAATAAGTAGTCGATTTGATACTACCAAGAAGCAATGAAAGGCGTCCCAACGACGTAGCCGATCACGATAACGACGGCTAGAAGGGGGGCCGTGGCTTCGGCATTGCCGGTTGTCGAAGCCCAGGAGCGTCCGACGGGGCTTGCTGGAGATGCGGGGCAGCACCAAAATGTAAGCCTGAGGAAGACAGAGGGCGTAATGGTGGGGTAGATTGAAAAGGGGCCGACGGCGATATCTCTTTTCGCCCCAGTCCAACCATCATCGCATAACACCATGTCGGTTCGAGGCAGTCGCCGGGCCGGCCCTCGATAGCTTTTATCTCGGACCGGGCTCCGCAGGCGGGCGAGCAACCGAGGCAGTGATGGGATCAAACGGGCCTGTTTGGCTTCTGGGTGTCTTTTGGGAACTGGTATAGTCTGATTACACTGGGGGGATGACATGTTCTCGGTCCGTTCGAGGTGTAGCAGCGCCACCTCCTCAGCGCCAACCAAGTCAGCCCCCAGGCTGCAGAGGGCAATGGGATATGCCGAGCCGAGGGACATGAAGAAAGCCGCAGTCGTCAGGGGTCAAGGCCGACGTGGCGACGGACAACAACCCTAAGCCGGATGCCAAGAGCAATGCGCTTAGCTAAGTGACACCGTGATCCCGGATATTTGGTCGGAGACGAGGTCGATTGTCCATAAAGCTGGTCAGCACCTGTAGTAGGACGAGACTATTGATAAGTGCCACAATCCCCGAAATTGAGACAAGCGTCACGGCCTGTGGAATAGTGGTTCAACAGTCAGTGGACAAGCCATCCGGAAACTCAAGTTTGATATCTCGGGGACCGAGGGAAAGGACCAACTTGTGCGTATGTCCATGACAGCCGGAGAGATGCGTATTGCATAGTGAGGCTCGTCTTGTTCTGGCCGAGAGTACTTGCAATCACTGCAACCAGTAGCAAAGACATGCCGAGGTTACTTCTAAGGAAAGTCGATGGGGCCACGCATCTTGCTCAACTCGCGCTTCACGATAGAGGCCATGTCGTTGTCTTCCTTGTCGTTCATGTTCCAAGTGGTGTGTCTGCTGTGATCCCTCCACAGCGGGAAGCGTTTCCGGAAGGAACAAGGCAAATACGAACCCAATTATCTCAAGGATCATGCCGACCGAGAAAGGGATCCAAGGGTCCTCGACGATCAGCAAAGCGCTCAGTGGAGATGCCACTACCTCAATGAAGATTCCGACTGCCATAAGACGAAACAAACGCCCCGGCTCTGGACATTTCACTTATCAACGCATTGAACACAGAGTGAAGGGGGAAGATAATGAAAAGACTCCTGCTCCCGCAGAAAAATATCCACTCTTTCTCAGGAAACACGTCTGTGACGATGATCATGGTGAGCGAAATCATCACCTGCTCGCCGCCGCCGATGAGACGGAAGAAGCTAGAGGCCCAGATCCAGCGAGGGGAGAGATAACCGGCGGGCATCGAGACTGCTCGTGCCTAACCGTCAGAGAAAACATAGCTATGTCGGTGAGTGGGCCCCTTCGTACATAGGATGCGCACCCAAAGGTCGCCGAGAACCACACCGAGTACGGCAATAAGAACCATCGGTTTGCGACCATAACGTGCGGCGGGACCAACATACACCACAGACAGGAATATACCTGCCACTCGTTAGGAAAAGTCGGCTAATCGTTCCTAGGGGCGCACCTTACTCGGTAGTAATCAAACGTGTCCTTCCACCCGTTGATCTGGGCTACCTGGCCCTGCACCGGTGCCGCTTTGCATGCTTGGCCGTAGTCACCGTGGCTTGGAAAACCCATGGGCGCGTAGTAGCCCCGACAGACCATGTCCTCGAGAATTTTAAGCTGCGGCGCCGCGGAGAGGTAGCCGCCAAAGTCGACTGTTAGGCTGAGTGCTGCTGCGACGGAAAGGGCTATCCATTGGCTGTGTTGAAGACGATTGTGGCTGGTCTTGGACAACGATGCGGCGGGCTCATCGGCAGGGAGGAGTGCCGCGTCCGGCTCGTGAGGGCGTGCGTCGGTCCGGTGCATGGGAGAAGGCCAAGGACGAGGTAGATCTTTAGCTAAATGTTACTGATGCAAGAGGAAGGATAGTGAATAGCGCAGGGGGAAAATGTAACGAGCGAGAGAAAAAGTGAGATGCAAAGTAGCTCCGGCACGAGTATCCAGGTGAGTTTGAAACCCGGATTGAGGGGAATAGAGGCTTAGGTGTGCGGGTCCGCTACAAGTGGCCCGCTGAGCCCCCGGAGGATGGCTTGAAGTGGCCGCCCGCCGCTGCCAGTACAGGTATTGTCCACTAAGGTAGTGTACAATGTCACCTTCACTCGCAGGATTTCATCTCGACCTGATTCCATCATATAATTCTATTACCCTTCTGAATACATAGTTCCCTGTCTTTCTAGGCCGATTGGATCTATTTAATGCTTCACTCGCCTGTGCCGACGGTTGGCTCGCCCTGGCGCTGCTCGACGTAGACAAACCGCGCACCCTCGGACTTCACGATAGAAAGCTTGACGCCCTTGGGCATCCAGATGAGACTGCCCTCCTTCAAATCGTAAATACGGCCGGTTGTATCATCCTTGAGTTGCAGGCTGCCTATGGAAGGTATCAGCGGTGGTAAGCGGTTCGACGGGTCAGAGTTGACGAACCTCCGATAACATACTTCACCTCGGTGATCTCGGTCTCCCAGGAAGGTGTAGGCTCAGAGATTGGGTCAACGGCCCAAATTCCAGCAGCGATGGGGGGGCCTTGTGTTCTTTGTCGTCAAATCAGCAGGCATGGAAGAATGTCCTCGGACTCAGAGGATACATACCCCGTGCCGACCAGGTCGATATAGGCGGTAGGGCCCTCTCGGTTCGTGGCCTGCACCTGGCTTGCGTTCTCAACCACGACAATGTGAGGGGTCATTTTATGGTAGCTATAATAAAAGATGCGGGAGATGCCTTGCAATTAGTCAGTGTGTGACTTGGATTGCTACGTCGAGGATAGTGTGTGTCTTTTGTAATGGGACTCGGGATAGTTGAAGGGAAGTGGGGAGTCGGGGTTCGGAGATCGGGTGCTGTTGTATCAAGGTTGGTGAAGACGCACAACCAAGACAAGCTCCTGCCAGCCTCACTCATGTCTCCTCGCTCATGCGGGAGCTCGGCAACTAGAGGCTCCGGTTGATAGAAGTAAGATATCTCGCTTTCGGGCTGTGCGGACACCGAAACCCCAAAAGATGAAGAGTTCACTGCACGCCGTGCGGTACGCCGAGAGGTGCCACCAGCCGCATTCTGTAGCACGTTGACAAAATAATGAGCCGACGGCGACATTGTGTTTGGTGGGATTGTGTATTACAGGGCCCTTCTATCTCCCCCACTTACAAGCTTCCGAGGGACAGCTTGATAAGTGCCTGTACAGTGTGGCGGGTGCTGCAGTGCGGGGTAATTGGGGTGCCTCTGAGGCGCTTCAGGCTGCAGGTACGATATGTCTTGGCGTCGTGACGTTATTCCAGATATGTGTCACGAGGGAGAAGCATCCTACTCAATGAGGTATAAGACTTGACGAAACTCTTCAACAAACATTACGAATAAGGTATCGCCTAGCTGGGCTCTGCACATTACTCGTGGTCTATCCTGTAACCCTGCCTCTTCTCACCACAACCATCGACACCGACATGTCTTCTAACATGGACAGTCAGGCCCTCCCTGCCACCGAATGGGGATCGGAGCCCCCAGCGCCCAACCCGGCCGAGTACCCAGAGCGCCCAGAGCAGTCCCTCAGTTACTGGATCCGCAACTACGCCATCCCCTTTGAGGAGGACTGCGTCAAGTCCCCCATCCCCGACGACGTGGACCTCGTCATCATTGGAAGTGGAATCACCGCCGCGGCCGCCGTCTACGAGCTATCGAAGCGGCGGCCTGCCCTTCGCGTCGCCATTCTCGAGGCCCGAGGCATCTGTACCGGTGCCACCGGCCGGAACGGAGGTCACCTCTTCCGCCCTGAGGCTTTCCACTTCACGGAGACGGTCGAGATGTTCGGCGCTGAGGAGTCCGTCAAGCTGAGGAAGGCCGCGCTCAGGAACCGCGACCTCTTGCTCCAGGCCATCCTGGAGAATGGCGCCGAAGACGAGGTCGACCTGCAAGTGAGCGGGACGCTGACCGTGTTCGCGAACGAGAAAGAGCGCGATGGCTTCATCGGCTCCGTCAACGGGTGCCGCCGGAACGGCCACGAGCCGGAGGGATACTGTATTGAGGCTGAGGAGGTTCTCAAGGTGCGTTTTGGACAGGCGGATGTTAACGACAGCTTTAGACGAGTACTGATCTATTACGGTACCCCCCAGAAAGCTCACATCTCCCCCGACATGGCTCAGTACGGTGCTGCCTTCATCGACACATCGGGCATCATCTACCCCCGCAAGCTCGTCGCGATGCTGCTGCGTACCTCAATGGCCCGTATGTCCGGGCTGTCCATCCACCCCTACAACCCCGTGTCCGCGGTAGAGGAGGTTGGAGTGGACGGTGACGTGTACCGCTACAATGTCGTGTCGTCGAAGAAGACACTCCGCGCGAGAGCCGTCCTGCACGCCACAAATGCCTACGTGAGCCACCTGGTGCCAGAGCTGTGCGGCAGGGGTGGCGTCGTCGGTCGCAGGGAGCACATGCTCGGCGTAGCTCCCAACCTGGAAGGGAGCAAGAACGCCCCTCTGTTGCCGGGCTTCGGATACGACGACTTCTGGCACTACATCCAGCAGAGGCCCGGAAACGGACCGTATCTGTACGGGCACGCCGACGAGGAAGCTGAGGCAAGTTTTGATGACACCACTACGATCGCGGCGGACAGCCCCAAGAGGGCGCGGATGCTCAGGTTTCTCGAGACGGCGTTCCCGCAAAGTTTCGCGGGACTCGACGTCGCAAGAGACGTGCAGTACGACTGGACCGGCATCGTGGGCATGACAGAGGACATGGCCAGTATTGTCGGCAGGGCTGCGCCCGAGAGGAGGGGTGAATTCTGCTCGGTCGGACACAATGGGGAGGGCATGGGAAGGTGCTACGTGTGCGCCCAGGTGATTGTCGAGGCGATTGTTGCCCACCTCGATGGTAAGAAGGATTGGGAACCTCCCGAGTGGTTCCCCAAGGCCTTTTCGAGGAACCTGGGGAAGTACCCCAAGGCTTGATGACATGTATTGGATTTTCTGCACATGAAATTGATATATCATTTTGCATGTTTATTGTCCCTACACGAAACAGTGATCTGCCGTGCAAGGTACTCATTTATTCCCGTGTGAAGCAACAAGGACACTGAAGGAGGGATGGACCTACCAGGTTCCACTGGAGCCCTCAGCGCAGCAGGTGACAGCTCTTGATCGAATCCCTTTGTTTGGCATGGCTGGGCAATTCACATGATTCGGTGCTCATTCTATCGTCGTTTCCGTTCGGGTCAGTAATCTGGAGCACAGCCTGATCAATGGGCTAAAGCCACCGCAGAAAGAAGCCCTGTTGCGCCATAGCCCAGACTTTGAGCCTTACACCGGTGTAGGCTTATTCTTAATAACTATTATCTCTTTTAATCTGTCTGTAAAAGGGATCATACACTCATCTACAATCAGATTTAGTCACTCTTCAGCTGCTTGGAAAGTCTTAGGAAGATCACTCTTGTTCCTTATATCAAGCTTGATGTAGTTGAAAGTACGGAAATATCTTGTAATTAGCTGAAACTTCTGTAATGGAATGAACTTAATGATGGAGTAAAGAGGGCATTGATCTCCTAGGCTAGGGGCCTTCCAATGGTCCATTATTAATCTTTCCCTATATAAATCCTAGGTAAATAAGGACTCTAAGCTATACTTAAGCTATTGCAGTAGAATACCTTTATACTTAAGAATGCGCAAGTGTTTAGAAAGTGGAGTATTTTAGTTGTTAATAATACTATTTTCGATTAAGTGAGCAACCCAGCTGTTGATGAATTCAATCCATGACTGTATAAGGGAA
>JABCJY010000401.1:0-67237 GCA_013184415.1 Fusarium concolor | reverse complement strand
GGCTCGGTCCTCAACCCCAACTCCGGCTTCGACCTCTGTGTCAACTTGGGGCCCTACACTGGCTCAATTCATGGGTCCTTCTGACCCCGTGTTTGGTCCCCGCCTCTTTCCAATTCCTCGGCATCTCCAAAGGACGGTGACTTTGATTCCCCGGCCTTTCGCCCCCTTTGGCTGGTTCGTCCACTGGTCACCGACTTGGGGAGGATGGTACTGGCGCAACATCACGGACGGAAGTGTCTCTTGGGAGGACCCAAGACATTTTACCTGAGTGAACGCTGGGTGGTTTCTGGTTTCGCTTATGGATGTTTGCTTTTTCTTGTTTCCTGTTATCATGTTACGATGTTCCAGTCATCGTGTTTTTGTATTCCCGAGAGGAGCACCTCCCCCAGTTGCTTTCGACCCCGATTGTTCAAACTCCTTGTCTGCAACCTCGACCAGCACCGATTGTTTTATGTTTTCTTGGTTGTACTTGTTCAAGTCATGTGTATTTCTGCATGGGGGCGGATGTCTAGGAGGCCAGGATGGCCCCTTCTCGTGGTGTTTTTGTGTTTTTGCGATTCACTTACCGTTGCTGCAAGGTGCGCAGTTGCTCATGTTTCTCTGTTTATTTCTCTTTACCTGTTCTCATGTTACGATGACACAGTCATCTTGGTTTTGTATCCCAAGGAAAGCCCCTCCCCCGGTTGTTTAGGCTCATGGTCTACATATCCGATAGGGCAGAGTATGCGCCTCTGACGATAGCAGCGCTGCCGAACTTGTTCCGGCTGAGAAAGCCTGCCGAACTGTTTTTTGTTCCGGCTGGAAGGGCTTGCCGAACTTGTTCTGGCTGAGAAGCGCTTGTCGAAAAGAGTGTGCAGACAGTACTCATTCGCCATTGACGATTAGACTGAATGCTGGTACTTCGGGTTCATGTCACAGCTATTTGTGGTTGGGTTTCCTTCGGTCGTTTGTTGTAATTGTTCGAGTTATGTATTTGTATGAGGGTAGGGGTCAAGGCGTTCGGCTGACACATTATCGTGGTGTCTTGGTTTTACATAGAAGAAAATCTCTGAGCCTTTCGAGGGGAAGAGGTCCTCCATCTGGGAGGGGCCCTGCGGGGTCGGGCGACGAAGTCGGACTCTGCACCTCCTCGTGGTGTCACCTGGTAATGCCTCCCCCAACGGTAGCCAACGCAGAGACGCAAAAGGACCGATTGAGGGTTCGGGAATAGGGCTGCTTTTCAGGGTCAGCATCAGCTGGGAAATGGACAAGGTGTTCTGGAAGATGTGCGGCGGTGCAGACGCGATTTAGATATGGGAAACCGCCCGAACATTAGTGATTTTGTAGGAGGTCTATCGTACGTTACGCTGTAAGTACCTCTGTTGGACCAATCATGTTTGAAGAAGAGCTAACGCAACTAGAAACGGTGGTTGAAATGAATGAATGAATTGCCATCCCCTCCCCAACGTATTCTTATTGGCTGACTTCCTTGTGATGATTCTGTTATTCGGTCTTGTCGTCATATCTCACACAGGCACCATTGCGATTGCTGGCTTCTTGAGCTTGTGTTTATGAAGTGTGATGAAGAAGAGAAGAAAATATTTACCGAGCGCGAAATGATGCACGTGAGAAATGTAGGGTACACGCTGGACTTGCCCATCGGGGATCAACGATTGTCTTAGGGTTGAGAGTTCAAACGACCTAGTTGTTGCCAGTGCCAATGCTAGTGATATTGAAGACTGGATATAAACTGTTTGTGCCGTCGCCCTCAATTGGAGGTCTGTTCACTCAATGATCTTTAGATACATCTGGAACTCCTGAGTCCTTGTTCGTCCGGATTAGTTGACTATTCGATATTTGCATCTGTTCAATCACTGCCCTGAGAGAATGCTCTTGCAAGCTTTTGAAGCTATGCTTCAATGAACACTCATCCAGCCAAGGCGAATATCACTTGACGCATGGAACTCAATATGAACAGCGCTATTAGCCACTGATAGATTCGCAAACATGAAATCTCTCATTCAATTCTGAGTCGGCAATTTTTCCTATAAATTGAGGGGTTGGTCCTAGATCAATCTCAACCTCAATCATCTCACCTCACTTTCACCACAAACACCACAAACACTCACACCACATCGATTCAGCACACAACCATTTCCACTACAACAAACCGCAACAGCAAAAAATCCCTCAAAATGTTTTTCTCATTCTCTAAGACTTTCGGCTGGACCTCTGCTAAGGCCCCTGACTCCCCAACTCCTGTCGACATGGCTAACGCTCGATGCAGCTGCTACTGCAACTGCGTCCATATCGTCACCTACCCTGGCGGCAATCTTTGCGAGTACTGCAACGAGCACCACAACCAGTAAGTGGCTTACCAAATACCAACAATGAGTCGACTTGGGAGTAAGTCCATCGTCAACTCTGAGCGACTTCCCACACACAGAAAAAGACCGAAAAGAACGAAAAATGACGAAAAGGAAGAAATCACAAAAACAGGGAGGATTTCTTTTGTTGGATTGTCTGACATGGGATCTGCGGGTTCCTTTTTCAGTACCGGATCAAAAGGCGATATGACCTTTGATGGATAAATGGCTAGATGGATAAAGGAATGAGTGGTTAGATGGATGGATCGATGAAGGGATAGCTGGATTGACAGGTGGACAGATGAATAGATAGGTAGATAGACTCTCAATTCTTGAGAAAAATAAAGAGAATTGAGAAATCTTTTGCTCTCCAGTAAGTTCAAAAGTATGGATTAAATTCGGCCGTCAATTGGAGGTTAAGGATACTGATGAGATTGATAACATGAACACCAAGACGAGCCAACATGCTTCTCATATGTTGCTCTGAGAAGCAGGCGCCCTCAGAGATATTCAGACGCAATTATGGCTCGCTGCCAGCAATGAAACCCTTGCGAAATGCACCGGGGATGATGGCCGAAGCATACATGACTTGTGATATCGGCTTCAGGCCATCTCCATCATGTTGGTGAATATGTTCCTCCCAAAAATCGATCACCGCATCGATTTGTGACTTCAAGGCTTCATCAGGCTCAATGCACTGAACTCCCAAGCAGGCTCCAAATTCCCTGAATGCCAGTCTCTTAGAAGCTCTGCCGCTCATGTCCGTAGACCTCCCATCAAAAAGCTCATCAACAAAGTCCATAGATTCTCTTAAACAAAGTTCTGCCCATTCTTCGTGCGGGTGGAAATGGCAGGTCCATAAGCCCATGCCCAAATCCAGTGGATCGCCATTGGGATATAGCGAGCCTCCACGATGCATGACTTTCTCGTAGTCGCTGATTTCTTGCTTGAGGAGTTGATCTTTTCGCCCTTGCTTGACTGCTGTCTCCTGGAGCATTCGATAAATGACAAATCCCGTCGCGGCATCGAGGTGGCCTTCAGTAGGGACCAGGACTTTTTCCATGTCCATGGATATCTTCCAGACCATTCTGAATCCGCCAGCAGACTGCGAGCAGAACTTGGGGTGAATGGCTTTGGCTAGTTGTATAGCCAAGTCGTTGAAAGACGCGTCTTGGGTAGCCCATGAAAGGCGATTCAGGGCAAACATCCAAAGAGTCAGATAGTGATGATACTGTCCATCTCCATCGCTCCCCTTCTCACTCTCCTTTCCTATCCTCAAACCGCCTTTCAGTGGCTCTTCGTCAGTTGCGCCGGGGAGACGAGATGTTCCATCTCTTGTGCGGCCAAGAACATCGTGGACAGTCTGAACAAGGCGCTTAGCCAAGGTTAAATACTTGTCGTCGGTCGTTTCTTCATAGAGTGTGATGAAGTTGACGACACCGAAAGCATCTGTCCAAAGGTATCGTCCCTTATATCCCCCAGCTCCCGGGTTGTCGGGCGGGGTCCAGGTTTCGGCGTCCTTGTCAAAGTCGCCGTAGACTTGGCGCATCGCTCTTGTGAAGCGACGTGTTGCGTCTTCGACAGGCATGATGTTTTCTTCTCGAGTATTGAACGTGCGAGTATCTGAACATTGAGGTATGTAGCTGAGTTTCTGTAAAGTGCGAGAAGCCGCCGGTTTTATTTAGGGTGTATCCGAATGACCTCATACCATTTTCATTCGCTTGTCATATGCGGCCAGACCACCACTCCAACATTCATTATTACATAAGAATGAATTATCATGGCTGAATAGAAATGAGGTGATTTGACCACTGAATGCTCAAAATGATCAAAGACTCGTTGAACAGCAACCAGAAGATGAGCTCGGGCCTCCGACGCCGCGAAGCGGAGCAAGTGGGGCCGAACTTCCGAGAAGTGACTTGGGCAACAAAAACTCTATTTAAAGTGGTATGTCAGGCAAACAAGCATCGCAGCTAATTCCCTGTCAGTTCTATTATGGCCATGCAAGAACGGCATCACTTCATCCCGTTCCAAAATTCCGTTAATGGTCTCGAGCATTTCACGATCTCATCAATTGGGTCATGGAACAAATTGCAAGAAATTTATACATCAAGTATATACATGCTCCCTACTCCCGCAAAGGCAAAGAGTCAGTGGATATGAAAAAATACGATCTCTCCAACTCTAACTACAAGTCACCCGTGATCTGTCATTGAACCATTTGGGGGCACCACTGGTGCTTCATCGTAGTTCTGACTAACAGCAGGTAGCCTCGGTCCAGCTCGGGCCACCACATTGCCCATAATGGCATTGGGATGTTGCTTGGAAAGTTCGGATTTAGAAGTCTTGTTGGCAGGACTCGTTAGCGCCGTTGTTAAACTCTTGCGGCTGGGGTTGCTCACTGCCAGGCTGCTGGAACTGGTTGTTGTTGCCGCCCTGTTGAGCACCACCACCCTGCTGGGGGTTGCCCTGTTGAGGGTTGCCCTGCTGGGCATCACCACCTTGTTGACCGTTTCCACCCTGCTGGGCATCGCCACCCTGACCGGCACCGGGCTGTTGAGCACCACCGCCCTGCTGGGGGTTGCCCTGCTGAGGGTTGCCCTGCTGAGCATCACCGCCAGTGGAGTTACCAGCGCCGGCACCACCACCAGAAGAAGCACCCTCAGAAACAGTCATGTGGGAAGAACCACTGCTAAAGTAACCCTCAGTAGCAAGGATCTGGTAGTCGTGGGTACCGAGCTTCATGCCAGCCTTCTCCCAGGCGTCGAAGTGCTTGCCAGTATCGACACTACCAGAAGAGCGGTGCTGCTGACGAACAGACCAGTACTGCTGGAAAGTTTGGGTACCATCGATGGATGGGGCGTTGGTTCGAGTGGTCTCGAAGATGTCGTAGGTGCTGCCATCAGCCTCAAAGGAGCCCTTCTTCTGAGCACCGCTAGAGGGGTTGTAGGTACCGAAGGACTCGACAATGTAGTACTCCACAAGAGGGCTTCGAGTCCAGCCGTAGACGGAGAGGTAGCTGTTGCCGTTGGGCTTGTACTCTCCCTCGTAGGAGATGGTTCTATAACGTATTAGTACTAAGGATGTGTACAATTGGAGACCAAACTCACCGGGCCTTGCCAGGAGACCAGCCCTTACCACCGACGACGTTTCCGCCATCCTGCCACTCCATGGAGTAAGAACCTCCCTCTCCGTTGGTGTAAGTGGCCTGGGCACCACCATCACTCCACTACACAAAGTCAGTGTCTGTACATAAGCCTCTTCCAGGAAGCACATACCCAAGAGTAGTAAAAGCCATTGTTAGTACCAGAGCTGTTAGGAGTGCCAGCCCGCTTGGTAATCTTGGAAAAGAGACCTTCTTTGGAGGGCGCGGCCAGAGAACCAGCTACGAGCGACAGCCCAGCGAAGACGGAAGTGAAGTGAACCATGATGAATGAGTTTTAAAAAAGAGTGGAAGTGAATAGAAAACGAGTGTTGAGTTGGAGGATGATTTCTCCAAAGAAGCCGCGAAATCTCATGTTTAGATATACAGAACAAGACCCTTGTAGATATCACTAACACTAATGTTTCGCATAAACATGTGGTGTTGCTTGGTTTGAAACAACTTGTGGGTCGAGAACGAAATCCACGCCCGGGCCGTTATCCCGATCGGGCCATGATTTGACGTTTAATGAAGGGGGAACGACTGTCAATTTTTCCGTCCATTGGATGAATGTTTTGATGTTTCCGGAAAAATAGTGATTCAATGCGTTGATGTGATAGTGAGCCGATCTAGATGCCAAGGTGATGTTCATGCCTTACATTCAGCCCACATTCAGCCCCGTGAGAGTTGCCAGTTTCGGATCTCTAAATGCTGTTGACCCAAGATCGAGGACAAGGCTGAGCATTATTATGAGATAAGCTTTTGACTTTTTAATTGATTAATTCTTGGCATATCATAGTGCTCATTTCTTTATTTAACAATCTGGATACTACCTGTAAGAGGGGAGCAGATTCCTACAAAGAGAACTATCGGTAATAAGTCGGACTCAAATCCACTCGCTACAACATCACGTTCCACAATTCATTTCAATTGAAACACCGTCGTACTTCCTCAAGGCGTTCTCTGTAACGACAGTCGGCACACGGCAACATCCCTAACCTGAAACTTGGCAGAAGCATAAGCCATGTGGTCTAAGTCCCGTTTCAGGAGAATAGCCGATATAGGCTATTCTCAAAACACCCGAGAACAACGACACACCTCAATTAATAGCAGATCTTACCAAGCAACATCTTTATATGATACAAGATGTCGCAACTTAATTACTTTCATAGCTAATCTCACTTTGCGACTTATACCATTCATGGTGAACTTAGCCTGAATGTTGATCAAGATTACCGGATCGATCGTCTTACATCCGGGATCCACAATGGACGATTCCGAGACAAGGTCTTGCTAACTGCCGGTCGTTACAGAAAAGTCCCTTGATTGGACCTTACGTACATAGAAGACTGAGCGCAATCAAGGATGATGATTCAGTATCAGGCATGGACGGTGGTAGCCTTGACTAATTCAGCCAATTCTCGCGAAGATCAATCAAGAAACTGGTCTCGCTCTATGTCTTCTGTCTTCTAACCTTCTAGGAGCTTTCTATTGAAGCCTTCTTTCGTCATTGTCGTGTATATCCGATACACTTCCAATCATGCTATGACGCTGGATTTAGCACGCCGGTCCCATCATCCATCAAGATTTTGCTCGTATCAGAGAACTTTTAGTGTAGTTTTCATACTATCAAGCCTTCTCATGCGTTCTTAGTTTCATTTCCATTCGTCTGACCTGGCGGCTTCTCTCTCACGTACAGCAACACCCTGAGTTCGTCAGTACAAGTTGCTCCCGTCAAGACAGAGACTCACCATGAAATTCTCCAATATGGCTTTCCATTCAACCTCTTACACATTCCTCGACTTCCATCATTATCAGGCGCTACGTCAGCCGCACACCATCCGTCATCGGCAAAATCAAGAGACTTTTCACGAAACAGCTTCGCAGCAAGTGTTTTAGCAAGACCACGTCGACGATACGGTTCCTAAACTTACGTCAGCTTGACTTATCTCTCAAGGATCTTGCAGGCATACCTCGCAGTGAAGGCTGACTAGCGAGCCATCAAAGCCTATATTCAGTCAGAGTTGAGCCGTATGAATTGGGCTTGAGGGAGTTTACCTAGGAAAGCCCAGGATATGGGCGTCCCATCATCAAGCTTAATTACCAAGCTTGGCATACGCCCCAGAACTTCACTATATGAAATCAGCCTACATGCTGGAATCCTCGGCTAAATCAGACTTACACTGTTCTCGGGATATTCGTTCGGGAGACAACAACCCGGCAATCATCTTCAGTCGCTGTTCCCCAATGCATCCCTTCAGGAAGATCAATTTCATCCTTTGGAAGATCTTCATACTTGAACAACCACTTGTCGTAGGCCCCAGTTTCTCGGGGCTCGACTCGGCCTGTTTTGTAGAGAAGCTCTCTTACAGAGTCGTGAAGTGTTCCGAGCAAGATAGCATCCCCGTATGCAAGCTTATGCCCATACTCTTTTGCTATTCTCACTGTTTCCTCTATGAATTTTCCCAGCTGCTTCTCATAGACCGACGAGTCCTTAATCTCGGCTTGGTCCGGGTGTTCGAGGGTTGAGTACATCCACGCTTGTGTATCGGGACCGCCGCCGACGTCAACATACGCTGCCGTGAATCTCTTCGGAAGCGCCTCTCCGTCTTCAAGCTTAGACTCTGCAACTAAAATGATCCTCGCTGTTGCACGTAGCCCATTTTCAAACTTGGTGAACTGAAGACGTCGCAAGAGGGGTAAAGAGAAGGGCAGTTGATTAGCCAATAGCGTCAACAACTCCTTCGACACGGTCGAATAGACCTTGACAAAGTCAGCCATATTGGCCTTTTTAGTTTGTTTCTGATTTATTCAAGTGAGGTCAAATTGCGAGATCAACAAAATGACATCAATAGATTGAGTCATAGGCGTGAATCATCGCAGAAGGCTAAATATCGGTTATCTAACATAGCTTTAATGCCTTTCTGCGGCGAGGTGAATATGGTCATCGCTTCATACAAAAGGGTTCGAAGGTTAGAAAAATGTACATGAATTCCTATTGTATCAAATCAGATGGACCTCTCGGTTTCCGAATGATCTAGCTTACAGGTAGCTATAATAGAGATGAGATAATGTCACCTTCAAAGCCAGATTCATAAGAAATTTTGGAGTGGTCCTGAGTGTAAAGTGAAGAATAGAGATCAAAGAAATAAAGAATCAATAAATTCAAATGGTAAGTATCCCGCTTCAGATGAATCCAGTAAATTTAATTACCCGGGAGATATGGAATAGGGTTACCTAACAACTTCACCCACGGAGACGAGTGAGACATGCTCCGGACTGTTATTTTGGTTACAATGCTACCCTACAACCCACAGAACAGAAATTCACCAAAGTACAATGGTCATCATCGAAGAAGCCTAGCATATTTTTTGTATGGTGTAAGGCTTCATTGCATTTTTTGTTTCTCGATATTGATATCACTCAGCGATATTGTATGGAAGCTGATCCTAAGCCTGCTGAGGGCATTGAGTTGTCCAGTGCCCCAAAAGCATCATGAATGACAAGAACAAGTCATTACCGCGCGATTATTTCACAGCCTAATGTAGTTAACACCTCAATCAAGCTAGGAGACTCGTCTAATGTCTATATTTTACCATTTCAAGTATCTTTGGCACTCTCGGTACTCTGTGGCTTCGCTGTCTCGACCTGGGCATGCCGCTCACCTCCACCCTCAGACCCTGTAGGAACTCCCCGAAGCCTTCTCTTGTCCTTGGCAGACTCCCCGTGAACTCCCCGTGAACTCCCCGAAAATTAATAATTGAGAAACAAGCACGGACAAATGACGGGCCTTCATCCTGACGCAAAATTCCACTTCCAACTTCACTCCAACATTGAGAGATTATCGACCTAAGGTACCAGCACCACGCACGCGCACGCAACTCCGAGGCAGAATAAGATCATCGAGATGTAAGGAAATTGCATGTTACTAGGGACGTGGTATGTGGGTCAACGTAATTAAGCATAATGAACTGTGCTGACATGGGAGTATCTAGATGATCAGTTACATGACCCCCATCGCGAACGACTCCCCGAACCGATCGATGTTCGAATTCACGATCACATCAATATTTGCCTGTCATTTATTGATGTAATACCGAAACTACAGTACGCCTCATGGTCTCGCCTTCTTTCACCATCGCCGTGGCTTTCGACGCAATTAACTATCGAGATGAGATGTCTACTGCTTTGCCACCTTTGATCGATAACATGTCGCGATTCCACGAACGATAACCAATAGTGGCAGGTGAAGGTTCAGCTTACAATTTCGTGCCCAATTGGAACCTTGATGAATCAATCAGCGAACGAGTTTCGCAAGCCCACGATGAGCCCAATTGCGACCAAATTGGAGCTGGAAAAGCAAATCCCACGCATAGACTCTTGACAACCTTGCAGACCGTGTGCCGTATTGCCGAAAAAGGTGTGCTGCCAAGCACCCAGAACAACGGGAAGGGAACGATGTGCTCGCGTGCATTTGATAGCGTCGGGTAAAGAACGTATTCCCGGGAGAAGAAACGGCTGCGCTAGGCGACGACGTGGGAGTCGCTTGGCAGGGACCAAGTACCCAGTACAACAAAAGGGAACAAGAGAGTACTCCGAGCTAAAACGGAATCATATGCACACTTCCCGACACTACACCACCCAATCTCACCACATGGGTAGATCTGGATTATTCTTCCCACCCAGCAACAAAGAGGATGCAGAAGCTTACCTGATGGCGCGCAAGATCTGGAAATCCTTTCTGTGTGGATCTCAGCGATGCGCAGCGCTGTCCTGAAACTGTCGCATTTGCCAAAGCATGGACATGTTCAATCACCGAAGGACACAGAAGGACCGACAACGGCGACAGCCTTGGTTGGCGATCCCCTGAACCTCATTCAACTTAGTCCGGTAACCATGTGCGCCAAGGCAAATTGCTATCGAGATGGTCAAGACGGTGAGAGGAACAGACTAATGGGATATGGGCCAGGGGCGTCGCCCTCCGTGGGGGACCAAGACGAGGTAAGGCTGCTTGCTGCTTACTCTCCCGAGCGGGATGGGTGAGACTGGGCATTGGCTTCTCGATCCAGTCATTTGGCCAAAGCCAAGCTGGACCGTCGGACGAGCCCCGATGGCCCGGAGCATGGGCATCTGATCAGGTCCAATAAGACATGCAGTAGCGACAAGAGGGGAGGTTGTCTACGAGGTTACTCCCAGCTCCTGTGCCTGCGTGAGTGGGGGACAAGGGAGACCATTATGGAGCCGAAACAGCAGATATTAAGGTTTCTGACTGCAGTCGAGCAGTGATAGTTTCGATCTCGTAAGGAGATAGACGGAATACTGCCGACGACCCAGCGATAGTCCGGGAGGATTACGCGGATAATGATACGATGGTCCAAGTTGCGAGGCGAACAGAAACAGATACACGGCTGCACTGCTCAGATTGGATCCGGATTTCTCGAAATTAGAAGAGCCAGATGCGACGCACTAATATGGGCAATACCTTAGGGTCCATTGCGTCAGATTAAGTTTCGGCTTGGCCATATTTCGAGATCTTCAGCTTCACCACGACTCGGCAGATCGGCAGCTCAATAGCTATTGAAGCTGTCAATGTAGAGCGTGTTTGGCTCACATTAGCTGTGGTTTATTTGAGTCTAGACCTGATGTGTGACCGCGCAACTGCAGCCTTGGGAAACTAAGTTGTCTCGGTGCGCATGCTTTGATAGATAGCCAGGGTTTGATGCTTGACAGGGGTAGGGTAGTGGTGATTGACGAATAGATGAGTAGATAGATGAGGAAGTGTGCTTGTAGACTGGACTCCCCGAGGTAGGGACCCATCTTGAATCCCCAGCTGTGGTCATGGTTAAGGATAATCTCACCGGAGACGCAGTTCTGGACTGTCAACGGGGGAGTACATGACCCTGTCTTCCAACTTAAATTCGTTGATGAGAGAATTGTCACCGTATTGTGGGCTGGCTCGGGTTTGCCCCATCATTTGCGATGTATTATTGGGTTGAAGCCAGGCTTCTCAGTGTCGGGGACGTTGATTGATAGCGAAGTTAAGGTGGAGTAGGGCCGGGGAGTTGGGAAGTGCCACGCTAGGCCTTGATGAGACCATCATGATGAATATTGGGTCATTGAAGAGATTGAACAGGCACAAATTCTTCACTCGAAGACGATCAAGACTCATACCAATTGACAGTTTCTGAGAGGTGGCATCTATCACAATTTTGGCAAAATTAGAGACTTCTCCCCGTTGAGTGTTGATCTCCCCGAAAGAAGCATGTATGGAACAAAAAAGCTCTCAAACCGGGTAACGGCGACGTCAACGTTCAGAACGACCAGGGGGCACCTGAGCTATCTGACCAACTCCCCGAAGGACCCTGGAAGATCTTGATCAGTGCCCTTTCACTGGAGGCAACAACAACGCGCTACACAATAAATATTGTAACCTGGGTACGGCACTTCGCTCGATTTCCTCCGTGTTTCCATCATTGACATTTCTAATCCAATAATGATCTCACTTTATTATCAAGGCTCCGCGATTTGAACTGGAGCTCTTCTCCACTAACCCACAACGGGAATAAGGCAAGCCGCTTTCTAAGCGGGACTAAACTGTTATTGGCTTTAGATCCAATGGCGCAATCGGGAACCATATCGTCGCGAGATCTGCTTGTCGCAAGGAATTTTTTCTCTGCACGTTTCAACAGGGGAAACATTCACAAACTCTTCTTATTTTGCTGAAAAACTACCAATAAAGCATCAAATAACTCATACGACAAGCCTTGGGATAGAATTCTTTATTCTTGAGATGAATGCCTCGCCACGGAGACATGAATGTTGGTGGAGTTTTGGCGGAGCTGGTTTGGGATAGCGACAATGGCATGCTCAGATCCTGGTCAGCACGCAATGGTTCTAATGGACCCCAGACGCAAACCTTTTGCCGCAAACTCCCCACGCTTCTTTGTCTGCAGCTTGACGCGGTACAGTACAAGCAAAGAGCTCGGGGTGTGAAGAATGACCCATATGACACACCGCACGAGTCCGAGGAGACACATGATCCAGTACGTGTGAGACCAAGTACAGGCTACATGCAAGCATCTTACCCTGGCAATCACATAGTGAGACATGGGCTATTGTTCATCTCCCCGCTCCAACAACCTGTAAAAGGTCGAGGTACTTGGAGTCACGATTGCATGGGCTGGAGGGCTGAATGAGATAAAGGACGCTATCGCGTGGTCCACCGACCAGGGCGCAACGGAACGACAGCTTAGCAATTAACTTTGAACTTGTCTTGGACTGGACTCGCTCGGATCGCCGTCCGTGGTCAGCAAACCTAACCTAAATTTATATTTGCCTCGTCCTCGCCTCTTGTTTCTCGATTATCTCTCTCATCCTCACTCTTCCACTCTCAATTCCCTCAACAACGGGTCGGAACCCCATATATCTTACAGATCCCATCGATCTGTCCATTTTTATCCAAGACCCAAGACTCGAGAGTCGTCATAGTCACCTCGATTACTTGTCCCAACTAGGAGAAAGTCCTGCTAGCGCTGCAGCACATCCCCGACCGACCGAGCGACAATCCGACGTAGACCCACGGCCTGTCTCTACGAGTCAAATACGCACGTTGTGCCGTTGCTGATCTACCTTTTGATCTGATCTCCCCGTTCTTGCATACTCATTTACATTACCTTTTTCTTCATCATTCTCCTTCTTGAGCGTTGTCCTTTTCCCATTGACTTTTATTATCGTTCAATATGTCGTCGCAATCAGGCAAACACTCGGCCAAAACGGCCCTGGAAAAGTTCATTGGCGCCGACCATACCGAACCTGAAGAGAGAGCGCCTTCAATCACCAATGCCGACCTATACATCGAAGAGGAACCAACAGTGGGAGAATTCCTTCGAGAAATTACTCCTAGCGATCATGCTGTTGGCGAATATTTTTACGGCCTCTTCCCTTTCTTGTCATGGATTGGCAAATACAACTTAATCTGGTTTGTTGGTGACTTGGTTGCTGGTGAGTAACTCCCCGCTGCTGTTACAGTACATTCTCGGGGACTTTGTTTGCTGACACCCAACTCCCCGTAGGTATTACCGTTGGTGCTGTTGTTGTTCCCCAGAGTATGGCCTATGCCCAACTGGCTCAGCTTCCTGTCGAGTATGGATTGTACTCATCCTTTATGGGTGTTTTGATCTACTGGTTCTTCGCCACATCCAAGGATATCACCATTGGCGTGAGTATTCTCTACGCTGCTATCGATCTACCCTTACTAACTTTCACAGCCTGTCGCTGTCATGTCTCAGGTCACAGGTAATATTGTCCTCCGAGCTGCAGATACTCTCCCCGATGTACCAGGCCATGTTGTTGCATCCGCACTCGCTGTCATCGTTGGTTCCATCGTCACTTTCCTCGGACTCGCTCGACTTGGCTGGTTGGTTGAGTTCATCCCTCTTCCTTCCATCTGCGCTTTCATGACTGGCTCTGGTGTCAACATCATTGCTGGTCAGGTCCCCAAGCTCATGGGCATCAAGGGTGTGAACACCCGCCAGGCTACTTACATGGTCATCATCGACACCCTCAAGAACTTGGGTGGCAGCAAACTCGACGCCGCCATTGGTCTCTCTGCTCTGACCATGCTCTACCTCATCCGTATTTTCTGCAGCACCATGGCCAAGAAGCAGCCCCAGCGTGCTAAGCTGTACTTCTTCATATCCACTCTGCGAACTGCCTTTGTCATCCTGCTTTATGTTGGTATCAGCGCTGGTATGAACATAAACCATCGCGAAAAGCCTCGAATCAGCCTGGTCGGCAAAGTCCCAAGTGGTGAGTCAATCCCATCGATAATACTTTGCATCCTTGACTAACTCATCTAGGTTTCACTCATGCTGCCGTCCCCACGATCAACCCCTCTATCATCAAGTCCTTCGTCTCAGAACTGCCCGCCGCCGTTATCGTTGTTCTCATTGAGCACATCTCTATCTCAAAGTCTTTCGGTCGTGTCAACAACTATGTTATTGATCCCTCCCAAGAGCTTGTCGCCATTGGTGTGAGCAACCTTCTCGGCCCCTTCCTCGGAGCTTACCCTGCCACTGGCTCATTCTCTCGAACTGCCATTAAGTCAAAGGCTGGCGTGCGCACTCCCTTTGCTGGTGTTATCACTGCTATTGTTGTCCTGCTCGCTCTATACGCTCTCACCGCTGTATTCTTCTACATTCCTAACGCAGGCCTTGCTGGTGTCATCATCCACGCTGTCGGAGATGTCATTACCCCTCCCAAGGTTGTTTACCAATTCTGGCGCGTCTCTCCCATTGAGGTCATCATCTTCTTCGCTGGTGTCCTTGTCACAATCTTCAGCTCAATTGAGAATGGTATCTACACCACCATCGCCATGTCTGCCGCTGTTGTTGTCTTCCGCCTCTTCAAGACCCGTGGTCGCTTCCTCGGTGTTGTCCGTATCCGAACCATGAAGGCCAACGTTAGCGATGGTGCCGCTAGCCCTGGATCTGTCGACGAGGGTGAGAGCTCTCTCCGAGCTGGCTTCCTTCCCATGGACCACCAAAGCGGTGCCAACCCCAAGGTCATCGTTCGAACTCCTTACCCCGGTGTCTTCATCTACAGATTTGCCGAGGGCTTCAACTACCCCAACGCCTCTCACTATCTCAACCACCTTACCGAAACCATTTTCTCAGAGTGTCGACGAACCAACCCCGCTCTTCTGGGCAAGCTTGGTGATCGCCCTTGGAACGACCGAGAGCCCCGTCACATCAAGACCATTGAGAACGATGAGCGACCTATTCTCAAGGCAGTCATTCTCGATTTCTCCAGTGTCAATAACGTCGATGTTACTTCCATTCAGGCTCTTATTGATGTTCGTAACCAATTGGACAAGTTTGCTGCCCCTGAGGTTGTCGACTGGCACTTCGCCAACATTGAGAACCGATGGACCAAGCGTGCTTTGGCTGCTGCTGGTTTTGGCTTCCGCACTCCCCGTGCTAGCCGCGATGGTGCCGGACACTGGAAGGCTATCTTCTCCATTGCGGATCTCGGTGGTGACGATAGTGCTGCTACAGCCGCTGCTCTCGATGAGAAGGCCCGAACTGCCCCCGTCAAGCAAGACATTGAAGCTGTTGACGACTCAATTAAGAGCGATAGCTCAGAGAAGGGCGTCTCAAGAGAGCCCACCAGTACTCGTCTCGTTGCAGTACAAGGTCTCAACCGACCTTTCTTCCATCTTGATCTTCAGGAAGCTGTTGACGCTGCCGTTGCTGCTGCTGAGCTGAAGCAACACTGAGCGTTTTATCCTTACATTAATTATTTGTTTACATGGGAATTAAGGTGTAAAGGAGTTCTAATTTGACAAAGATTTGTCTGGGGCATGTTGGATTGGATGTTGGAATCAAATCGCCAAAGGTTGTTAGGCGATATGTCTATACCCGATTTAGTTTGAAGTTGTGTTTGCCTGCTGGAGAACGGCATGATGAATGACAATGACCTATCACTTCCATAAATTACTCTCCTCGTGACTTTGTATATCCTTAACGAGTCCATGAAGACAACTCGACTCTAAAGCCTACATACCTACGATACTTGACTCGTACGTAAGTCCTCGAAGTGATACCCCAACCCTTGCCCATACTCCCCGCTGTCAGATCTCAGTTTAGGGTCCTACTAATGATGTCATGTGCTAACAACCCATTGGAAGAGGATGGTGTGATTGGAAGATGATCGTCACGAAGGCGAATAAGAAATCAGCCTGAGCCAAGGGATGTTCAGCTTCCCCGCTCCGACACTGTATTTTGTATACAACATCCTTGTGAGACCCCTAAATTGATCACTTGATTGATGCAGTAGCGCTTACAGCGGCCTTGAAATTTCAGGGTCTTGAGGTATTATTCAGTTGTTGTACTTGTGACCCAAAGTCGGTTCAAGATACAGCTCACTCAAGCTGGCATTGGCATTAACCAGGCACGTAAGTATTCAAGAACAAAGCATGATGGTACAGAGGCGAACAAGTGCAAGAAATCATATCGGAATCGCTACTCTATGCATAGTTCTTTGTATGCAGTGTCCATCAACATTCCTTAGTCTGCCACTTATCCAAGATCGCTGAGAGTCGACTCTTTATATAACGCTTGACCGTTGTCCGTTGCATCATTCGAAACTTTCCATTTGCTCAACATATACCTGTCGTTCTGTCCCATAATACGAGGAATCGACCTTTCACAATATCATGATCCCCACGGCTTCATCTTGATCTAACCCCAAAACCCAACTTCATTCCCGCCCTCTCCTTCATCTCTACCTTCGTCTTCATTTTGATCCTCCCCTTCATCACTCGAAGCTGGCCCGAGCCAAGTTCGTTCTTGCAGCGTCGGGTAGTTCAAATTTAACGGGTACTCCAGGTCATAGAAAAAGTTCACAGGACTACACCAGAAATAAGCAGCTTTGGAAACCCCGCCAGGATCGATTCGGGGTGTTTTCATAAGAAGATTCAAACTTGCGCGCCTGCCGGGGGGAATTAATCTCTCGTCGTGAGAAAGGAACAAATACTATATCGTGTTTTGGTTAACCGCTATACCCTCAAGATCAGGAAATTGTCTACCTTGTCTGTTCTCCAAGCATTAAGAACATCTGCGAAGTCAGAACGTCTATTGTAGCGGATAGTACCGAGATACTCTTGGAAAAGATTCCATGAGATGAGCTGGTTTTCGGAATATCCAAGGGACACATTTGGTGCTAGGGTGTTTTCCAAGAGAAACGCCTCGTGATCAGTAATACAGCCGACTGGCGTACTGCGGTAATCATGACGACCAGCGTTGTAGAACAAATTTCTGACCTCGACAGGCAGATGCTTAGGCCCCCTGTTTGTGCAACGTTGCTAAGCTCGCATTTTGAATTCTTGCAGCAGACGTTCGGCACCAGCATCCATAATGCGTTGGGAAAGGTCGACATCATTGTCTGGTGAGAGATAGTGACCTGCACGCTTGAGAAAGTGACGTGTGAGAGGATGGAGCCGAGTGAAATGTTCAGGACGACGCAAGTCAGCGATCTGATAGAAACAGCTGACGTGATACAATTCTCGTACATCAGTCAGCAACTATCAAACAAAGGCATGAATCGTGCGCTTACCGTGAGGCCGGTCTGTGAACATACCGGGACGAATCGAGATACAGTATTGGTCGTGGTTTTCCTTGCGGTTATGGGGACATCTTTCGTACGCGCAAGGAGGTAGTCCTCGTTCCCAAAGTTCGAGATAGCACATGTGATCCTAGCGGCGCCAGCGCTCCTTTTCTACTGGGAGAATTGAGAAGTTTTCCAAATACGAGTCGAAGAGTTGTTCGTAGTCGGTTGTGGCATCTGCAATCAATTTGGGTTCGACAGGCTCATTCATAATATAGGGTTCCAAAGGAGGAGTACGCAGCCAAAAGCGAGCGTTCCTTCCGGGATCAGGAGGAGGAAGAGGGGAATGAAGAGAATGCGACCGATTAATTAGTTGCGGTACCTGATGGAAATTGGGCGCGACGGGAGGATGCATATGGTCGGGTTCGGCTGGAACATTCCTCATCGCGCGAGGATCTTGCAGATTATCCGGCTCAACTGGAGGAGCCCTAGGCTCGTAGGGACTTATATTATCATGCGTATTAGCAGGCTCGACTGGAGAAGTACGCCTCGCTCCATACTCGTGAGAACCCAGGACATTCTGTATAGTATTGAGTCCGGCTAGAATAGCCCCGGTCTGGCGAGTATCCATTGGCCTTTTATTGGATTGGGTTAGAATATACCTGATCATGTAAGACAACCAGGGATTTTGCATGTCATCGGGCTCGGCTGGAGTAACGAAGGACTCTCGAGGATGAAAACTTTTATACATATGTGTATCTTCGAGAGGAGGATCCCTATGCAGGGTTCTTTTCATATTCTTAAGTTCGACCCCAACAGCCACGAACTCGTGAGAATCCAGGCGATTCGGCAGATTGTCGATTTGGGTGAGAACAACACTGATCGCGCGACATAACCCGCGATTGTCACCGGGTTCGACACTTGGAGCAGCCGTATGTGGGCGAGGAGGCTGGCCGGGTTCGCCAAGAGCGCGATCGGACTCGGTACTTGGCCCACCTGTCTGTGGGTGAGGATTCATGTTGATTTGGATAGTTCTTGATGGGGTTTAATGTTATTGAAGAAGATACGGTTGATGTTAAACCATATGGATGAGTTGTGAGAGTCAAGTTTTCATGGATGGTATGGAGATTCTGCACTTCCATCTTTGTGTCAATTTATAGGCACCTTCCGGAAGGTAGGCGGTGCAACACCTTCTCCATACACGAAGCACTTCACCCTTCAAGCAATAGGCGGCATAAAATAGGCTACCACGATCGCTTATCGGCATCAATTTTGATTGGCCATAGCCTATCGCTTCTCCCAAGTCAAGCCGGAAGCTAATTGCTAGTAGTAGATATCCGACACTAATCGCCCTATGTCTAGCATGATGCATGAAGAAAGCACTGACGAGGTACCTGTTTTGGCAGCAACGCAACACCTGCGATCTCTGTCTGCAGTGGATTAGTGACATCATACGACGATTGGAAAAAGCTTTTTTCGATGAAACCTTCTTTTAAAAATTCTAGAAACAAAATCGTCAGGATCTGCTTGTACACGTGGAAATACTTCCGTGCCGAGGCAAGCGGCTCCGTTATGATCCACTCTTTATCGGGCATATCCACCAAAATGGTAGGAAAACCCACCTTCAACGGTCGAATTTTGTTTGCAGATTACAAACTTGGGGATAGTTTACGTGTATGATCCGAGAATCGGGGTCACCCGAAAGGAGACTCGGATATAGGTAATGGATGTTTAACAATGTTTCAGGTGTCAGGTATTTCCAAGGTGTCAAGGGGCTGTATCATAAGTAGGGAAATATCACCATCAGATCATATAGTTTGCTTTCTGATTGCACCATAGTCGAGAATTGTATTATTGGTGAGCATCATAGAGATATGATAAACTTGGATGCGGGGCGATAGAAGAGGAATCTCTATGACGGAGCTTTTATGAAGCCGACAACAAGGCAAAAGAAGCTTTTGCCTCCCCACTTCGGCCTCTTCCAGGCTCATTCTAGAATAAAACCCACAATCCGTGCTTGGCCCGTCCGGCCAACTCAATGAGGAAGACTGCCCCGACTGCCCGGCCGGACCGAATGTTCTATGTAACAGTAACCTTGTCAATCTCATCTCTATATAAAGCCCATTTCCAGACTTGACAGCACAATCTAATCATATACCCTATCTCTCAAAACTATCTTTATATATTCATCATATAAATCGCGAAAATGGTCTCTTATAAAGTCTTCCGAGGAACCCCTGAGGGCAAAATTGTCTCCGACAACGTGGAGCGCGAACTCCAGAACCACGAGGTTTTCATCGAGACAACACACTCTGGTGTTTGCGGAACAGATAAGCTTTACCAACCTAGTGGAATTGTCCTGGGCCATGAAGGTGTTGGAATTATTCGCGAGGTTGGCTCTGCGGTGAAGAACGTCAAGGTTGGCGACAGAGTTGGATTTGGGTATACGCACCAAATCTGCGGTTCTTGCGATAACTGCTGCACAGGTAAGCAGTATATGTGTTGAGGGATAACATGATGCTGATTGTAATAGATCTCGACCAGTATTGCCGTGAGCGTCAGATCTATGGTTTTTCTGATACCGACAACGGTTCCTTCTCTTATGGCGCTGTCTGGGACTCCAAGACTGTTGTCCCAATCCCCGAGGGTTACCACTCCGTTGACGCTGCACCTCTAATGTGCGCTGGCGCAACTGTATTCACAGTTCTGACCAAGTACGGTTTGAAATCTGAGGACAGAGTCGGTGTTATGGGCATTGGTGGTTTGGGCCATCTCGGTATCAAGATTGCTGCCACTATGGGAGCCCATGTCGTCGTGTTTTCCAGCTCCGAGTCCAAGAGGCAGGAGGCTATGGACTACGGCGCTTCTGAGTTCCATGTTTTCAAGTCTGGTGGCGAGGCCCCTGAGAACATGAAGCCTGTTAAGCACTTGCTTCTATGTGGCAGTGCCAACGTGGATTATAGCAGGTATGAATATGTCATCCGCCTATCGATTGCCAAAACTAACAAAAACAGCCTTGTTCCTATTGTTGATACCGACGGTGTCATTTATCCTCTTACTGCCGCTCTGGAGTCAACTCCCATTCCTTTGACCCAGTTCTCTCTTAAGGGCATCCGCATTCAGGGCTCTCTCGTTAGCTCACGCGACAATCTTCGCAAGCTTCTTGAGTTTGCTAACAGAAAGAATATCAAGCCTACTATCATGAAATATCCTCTCAACGAGGAAGGCATTGAAAATGCGCTGCACGATTTGAAGGATGGAAAGGTTCGATACAGAGCCGTTTTAGTTAAGCAGTAAAGCGGTTGCAGACTTGAAGATGTGGTTAATGTATAAAAAGGCGGATGATACCAATTAGCAAGTTACAAATCCAAAGCAATTGACTATCAAGATATATCAGCGATAGAAGTAAAAATGATTCTTTAAGGAGGATTGATTGGTACAAGGCTCATGCAAGGTGAACGCGGCTGATGATAGTTTGTCTTGACTGGTCAACTTACCAGCGGCTGACTGAAAACAGTCACGTGAGCGAACCGTATCGTTCTCAGCTGACTGTTCTAACTCGGCGCTGATGTGTTTTCAGGCTTTGGTCCATATGAGACCCCCCGACGATATTGAGAATTCGGATCCTTGATATTGCATGAACCATTTGGGAAAGTGTCTGTCTTCTGGATAACAGAAAATGTCAAACCTCATGCGGCGGTCTTTCGGAGGCCTATTAGGTCCTGACAAGATGGCATTGCACAAGCTGACCTTGCTTGGTGATGGAGGTGTAGGGAAAACTGCTCTTGTTCATCAGGTACTTACAGTCGCGCGATATTCAGTCGAATGTATGTCAACTAAGGGATCAAGATCTGCATGCAACGCTTCCTTGAGACATACGACCCAACAATCGAAGATTCATACAGAAAACAGATTCCCGTGGACGGACTAAATTGCATGCTGGATATACTTGACACTGCCGGTCAAGAGGAGTATACAGCACTCCGAGATCAGTGGATAAGAACCAGTGAGGCCATTGTGATCGTTTACAGCATCAGTTCACGGTCATCCTTTTCCCGAGTCAAACGCTTTCATCGGTAGATTCAACGTATCAGAAGTCATCCAACACCGATTTGCCTCATTGGAAACAAGTCAGACAGAATCACAGAGCGAGAAGTATCCACCACCGAAGGGTTTGAACTTGCCCTGAGTCTTGGCATTGAACTTTTTGTTGAATGTTCCGCTAAGAATGCTATCAATATTGAAAAAGCTTTCTATGACCTCGTGCGATCCCTCAGAGCTCAAAAAAGCGGCATTGAAGGATTGTACGAGAGAAAACAGACAATACTTGGTACCCAGCTTGTCATTCCAGAAAGAGAGAATGAAACATCCTTAGGACGCGATAAATTGGCCAGAGCATTGGTACATGCTGCAAGAACTAATAATTTGAAGGATACATATGAACTACTTGACGCAGGAGCTGACATCAATGCCCAGCCAAGTATCTCGGGCAGCGCACTTCATGAGGCTGCATCACTCGGCTATCTGACTATGGTGAACACTCTCCTTAAGCAAGGTGCTGGAATCAACGCAAAGGCTCCATCTGGGGTTCCACCGTTACAGGGTGCCGCAGCTGGGGGACATCTCGACGTCGTCAAGTTACTCATCCAGCAAGGCGCTAATCGCGACCAGACAAGCGGAGTTCGGGGAACGGCTCTTCACGCCGCGGCAATGAGAGGCCATGTGAAGGTGGTCAAGTATCTACTAAAGCAGGGGGCAAATCCAAATAAAAAAGCAGGCCCATACGAGTTTGCGTTGCACGCAGCGAGTTGGTTCGGGGCAGCGGATACTGTTAATGCTTTGCTGGACGAAGGTGCCGAGATCGGACAGCTCACTGAAGAGGGTTGTACAGCACTTCACATGGCAGCATTCACTGGAAATGTGCGGGTTCTCCAGAGTCTTATCAATCGTGGGGGAAAGTTACATATCAATGTTGTCTCTACCAGGTTTGGAACTGCTCTGGACGCAGCAGACAACAGTGGCCACTTCGCAGCTGTGCAGCTTCTACGGGACGAGAAAGCAGAAAAGTCGGGACTTCAACTATCAAAGTGGAATAACAGGCCAAATCTTTTAGGTCCACCAGAAACGAACAGACAGAATGGATCGTCAAACCCAGATGTCAACGACGGACAGAATGATGAAATGAGTGACAATGAGGACGATAATCAGCAAATCGAAGAACAAAGCCAATCACCCACTTTAAACAATCACATACCTAATGGAAAGGCTCTAACATCGGAGTCTGAATATGGCTTCGCCAACAAGCTAAGGACTCCTATACCCCCAAGGCCACCGATTCAGAATTTGGGATTTACAACTCTGCATAATCCTCCAGAAGCAAGATCCGAGTGAGTGTATTGAATCTAAATTGATTTTCAAGTGAGTTGGTCATTATGTTAACATGGAGTAGCATTGTATTCGTTCACGGTTTGCAAGGTCACCCTGAAAAGACATGGACATTCAAAAACGAACCAGAAAATGTTCCGCTTACGTGGCGGGAGAAGCTTCTTCGCCAGAGACGTATAAAGCGAGCTGTGGGTACTACAGTCTACTGGCCATATGATTTACTATGTCAACATGTGGAATTTATGTCTTCCAGGGTTATGACCTGGGGATACGACACGAAAGTCATACGAGAGTTTTTCGGAGGTAGTGATTCGCAAAACATTTCACAGCATGGAAACAACTTGTTGGTTAGGCTCCAACAAGAGAGGAGAGATAATGTAAGTTTCTGTGATACTACCTGGGTATGTCGAAATTTGCTGAAATATGAGGAATTAGCCAAATCGACCGTTAATATTCGTGACTCACAGTTTGGGCGGCATCATAGTAAAAACGGTTCGTTCCCAATACTATGGTCGAGATATTAGGGTTGACTAACGACCTCTGATAGGCACTAGCCATCTCCAAGAATTCCCAGCACCAACCTCAATACCTGCCCATTTACTCATCCCTCTTGGGTATAGTATTCCTAGCAACTCCTCACAATGGAAGCGGAACAGCAGGCTGGGGCCTAATTGCCAGTAATCTTGTCAAATTCGCTCTCCAGCGACCTTCGACGAGTGTTTTACGAGGACTGAAGCCCAATAACGAAGTGCTTGTGAATCTTCAGCGGACATTTCTTCAAATGCTTGAAGATGGACACTTCACTATCCATTCGTTTTGGGAGACTGTACCTATGTCTGGCATTAAGGGTCTCAAGGGCCTTGTGAGTCGCCCGTCTTACTGAATTATCCATATACTAACAAAGATTTAGGTTGTTCCTTATGAGTCAGCTACAGTTGGCCATGCTAAAAAGGAAATATGCTTAGGGATAACTGCGACCCATGCTAGCATTTGCAAATTCTCAGGACCGAGTGACCCTGGATATCAAGCCGTCTTTGGGGCGTTACAAGACTATGTGAGAGCTTCGGCCCACGCTGAAGTGAGCAACTCTGGTTAGGTTTATAATTTCTCTTTTATATAAATTATATGCATAGCGGAGTGCTTGAGATTATGTTATAGTCTGTCTTAACACACTGCTCAGCCAAGTTTGAGTTTAAAATGGAACTATTATGCCCATGCCCTTTGGTCATAGATGCAAAAATCCAAACAAAGTTGGGCGATGTATGTAATGTCAATGATCATTTATAAAGCGCTGGTCAAGAAGCCAGGCTTCATGTGTAGCCAGTTACAATCTTAGACCCCATGATACGGCGATACCATCTACCAAACATGAATCTCCGTTCCTGAACTGAAGTGGAACGTCGCCAGTCTCCGATTACATCTGCAGCAGTAATGCTCAGCGTTCTTCCACTGCTTCCCGATATACGCAAGTGGACCTCCAACAACAGTGCAAGCAAACATCAAAGCAGCCATGGCACTGAGAAGTTAGCTTTGTATTCACATAGCAGGTTTGAATCTCAAACTCACTGGGTACCACCACAAATCTTGCGCTCAACTCGAGTGAGAGATAGTTCTCGACAGGCAGGGCATATTACAGCACGAGGCCATTGCTGCAACTTTCGTAGAGGGACAACATTGGATGGAGAGATTGTGTTAAAAGCGGTGATTTCGTTCTCCTGTTGTGTTTCCCCTGGAGAGAAGAGCTCAATTTTGTTATCATCATTGGATGGATCATCCTTGAAAAGGTTGTGAAATCTTGGCTTCGAGGTAGTGGTCATATTGATGAATCCGATGAGGTTCTTAAGGTATACTACAATACGCTCAAAGAGCGGCTTAATGCTTATATATGTCGAGCTCTAAATTGGGTTATAAACTTGTATCCAATAAAAACCCCTGTATTTGCGGATGCCTGGAGTATCACACAGATGGGTGCTCGTATTTCGCGTTGCGAAAGCGTGGCCAATCAGACGGCATCTGAGCAACAGCCACTGACACCATTCGGTGAGCTGAAACTGAACCCTCATTAGCCAGGCGACTATTCCACCGCTTCGGTCTGGGATAGAGAAATAGCCCAATGATTACTGATATATCATTAATTATAATACAGACGCTATAAAAAAAAGGCAATACACAAGTTCAGCTCAAAGCTAGATGCCGCTGGCCAAACGAACTATATTAAACATGGATTAGGTTATGCATAGTTTGGAAATGTCTAACAGGAGTTAAGTTGCATCAGATCGGCGCCAATGAAATTTATTACATTGAGTAAAGTAGCCTGGTATGATAACCGGCAAGTTACATCAAGATCCTAGCCAATAGAACACTTGTTTCATACAACAAGCCTTTAATACTCTAGCTCAACAGCCTCCTGGCGCGGATCGTCGGGTAATGACAGACTAAGGACGACAGAATCCACGGATCGGGTAACGTGGCTGCTTTAAAGGTCGTTGTTCCTTCATCCTTGAAAGATCTAGGCTGTTAAAAGGGGAATTCGTCATCTTTGTACTAGCTTACATTCCAGCTCTGAGATCTCTCTGGGCTTATTGGCACCTCTTTGTCTCCAAAGGCTGAAGATGAAAAATGGTGGCTTGTTCAGAGCGTCGATCTGCCCATCCTCCAGAGCCAATATGAGCAGGCCGGCCCCAAGAACTGCCCGGCCGTCGGTGCTGCTTTTCATATTACCGGATCCTCAGGTCAATTGTCCTCAGGCTCCGTCAACATGGCTCTAACTAAAGAAGAGGCGATGGCCAAGAATTCACATACCCATTATGTCACAACCATAGCCGTTGTCGCATGCACATTATCAGTTACTCTCTTGGCGGTCGTGCTTCGACTCTGGTGCCGTTGCATCATCAAAAGAGCCGGCATAGATGACATCGCTGCAGTCTTGACTCTGGTGTGCAGATTCTATCCCATATGCAGATCAGCACTGATACTTGAGAATATAGTTATGTATAATAGGATTAGGGTCTGGGATTCTTGCACGTATGTCGAAATGCCCACCCATAAGACGATAACTAACAACTGGCAGTCAATCCATTCGGCCTTAACAGTCCCTCAGGAACGATACCCAATGGAAACATAGTTGACTTTTACAAGGTATGGCAGAAACTCAATGGATAGGCCATAGCTGATGCTATTTCAGTGTTCATACATCTCCATTTTCTTCTACGGCCAGGGCCTGTTTTGGGCTAGGATGAGTTTCCTCCTACTTTATTATAGGATCGTATCACTCTCTCGCTGGAGGTGGATATATCTTGGGGCCATGATGTTAATGGTTCTCTGGGACATTGCTGTAATACTCATTTACTTCCTTCAGTGCACGCCACTTGAAAGTATCTGGGACCCTGCTCTTCAGGGAAAGTGTGTCTCACATCGATTAGAATTGGCATATGCCTGTGCTACAGTTAGCATTGTTACCGATTTCGCTGTGGCCATCCTGCCTCTGCCCGTCGTTTGGAACCTGAATCTTCGATGGTCTCAAAAGCTACAGTTATCTGGAATCTTTTTACTGGGCTGCTTGTAAGTTTAATACCTAACAATGCGTGATCCCACACTCACCATTCCCAAGTTCCATCGCCCTCGCCATAGTGAGAATAAAATGGATCGAGAGCTGGTCATATTTCACTTGGGATATAGTTCATCCGAATCTCTGGGCTTTGGCGGAGGTCAGCTCAGCTCTTGTATGCGCTTGCATACCAACATACAAACCACTGGTCATGAAGATCACCGCTATTCTCCCTCATCATGATCACGAAAGTGATAGCTCTATTCTTGGAGAACGAGAGAGCAATGGAGAGGCCGAGGTCCATTCAGCTCGCATTCTAAGCAAGGAGAGCTTTAGTGGGAGATGTCAAGGCTCTGGACAAGATCAGACGTATGGAACTGAGACGAGTATAACAGCTGAGCAAGATCCATGGCGAGTGTGAGTCTATATATGTGTTATTTTCAGCTCTTGAGTATAGCCGAGAGCTTATTGCTGGCCGGATGATACAACCCCTGTGAATTTCCGCGTTTTCGAAGACACGCCTCTGAGGCCAACCATGGCAGCGAGGTCTGGGGCTGTGCATTATCTCGCGTGGCAACTTTGGTGTTGCTGTTCCCCGACAAAAATACAGTTAGCTATCTAAGTAGTAGTCTAACTACAGGAGATTAACCGAAAAAGGATATGTCTTTATCTGTGTTCCTGCCATAAGGCTGTTCAATCCATATCCGCATTAGAGGGAGGATAAAGACCTTGGCTGCAGGCGGGGCGTACAGCCACGGCGCTAACACAAGGCATTTTCAAGACCTTGGCTCGTCCTTGCTAGGCGTAAAGTATCGCGGTATTCATGAATGATCTTTCTTCAATGCGTTGCACATCTTCAATCCAGTCTCCTTGCCTCACGCGAAACACCATGGCTTCACTGTGCAACTACTCGCACCCCGAACTGCAGATCACAGATGGCCTAGTTCGTCAAGATCCGGAGAGACTCTTTCCTTATAACCCCGAATTTTACAACAACGCGACGGGATTATACGGCCCGGGTGCCGTTTATTGTTGGTACATGCTCCTCGCCTCTGTCCTCGCCAGTTGGGCTCTTTGCATATCAGATAAAAGCGGCACTACGAAACTTGTTCTTTCAAGCGACCTCTTAGGAGCCATTGCTTATCCCATTTTCGCTGCGACAGACTTGGTTGTCCAGTTGATGCGGATGCTGGGAATGGATAAACGCGCGTTGGCCATTTTCTGTCTACGCAACCCTGAGACCAAACTGGAAATGTTTGGTCCTTTCAATACCACTAAACTGGATTTGAATCATATCCCGCCCGAGATACTTAACCTGGGTCAACGTGTTATCGATATCACAGGCCCTCTTACAATATGTTATTCGGCAACACCGTTCCTCCTGCTTCTCATAGTTCTTTTCATGGTTTATGCAACTCGTCAGCGAGACTGGAAATCAGGACAAGCGGCGGGTTGGGTTATATGCGCAGCTTATGGCTACATAAGCCTGATGCTCATCATATTTCACTTCAGTCTTGGTGACATAACGACCAGTTTCTTTGTCTTTGTCTACGAGGCCATGCTTCCAATAATACTGGTTGTTATGTACTTTTCGACTGCCGCCATCTCGTTGGCATTTATTGCTGGTGTTGTTATGCTGGTATGGTCCATCGTGAAAAGGAACATAAAAATTGCAATAGAGGCTCTAAAAGGGCTGGGGTGTGCTATCCTTCTTGGGGGATTGGTGGTGGTGCCTACGATGATCGCCATTCATCGAGATCATAGTAGCGCAGTACCGGACTTGGCCATTAAGCTCAGTGAGAGGGATCAATTGGCGACATTGATTGTCGGGGTTGTAACGTTGACTTTTACAGTTATTGAAGTTTGTCGAAGCTTGTATCGGCGGAGAGCTGAGTTGGAAGAAGTGGATGAAGAGATGCAGTGCTAACCGCGGTCGAGTCGCAGAGTTAGTTGCAAGAATACAGAATTTATAAAATATTGATAGTTTCATTAATAACATTGTTCGGAGGACCCTCCGATGCCACTATTCTCGGTGGACAAACTCCGTGATAGCCTATCGATGGCGATTGGATGTTCGTTTCGAATTTCCCACTAAGGAATAGTTTACCCCGCCTTTTAGGTAAGGGTTATCAGGGGATGACATTACTGTACCATTAGCGTCTAGTTAACGCGATAACAACAAGTCACGATCACGATTGAACTCCATCAATTGTTTTCTCAGTAATATCTCCGATATATCAAGACACCGCACGTTTGTCATTGTAATACCCGAACTATCTACTTTGATCCTGGTGGCACTTGTTCCCCCTACAGTCAGGCTCACAGAACCTCAATGCCTTCCGCGACACCCCCGAAGTCGGACAAAGTAAAGAAGAGGCCCAAAGTCAGAGGTAAGTCTATCAATAATATAGGCCTACATGCAGCCAGGAGGAAATGGGTTACTAACTCACTTAAGGCTGTTATCAATGTTCTCGTCGACGCATAGACTGTGACCGGAAAGAACCCGAGTGCGGAAAATGCTCCGCTAAAGGAATCAAATGCAGCGGACTAGGTCTGCGATACCGCTTCAACGATGGCATTGCTGCCCGTGGGAAATTTGTTGGCAAGTCATTGCCTATTGAAGACGGTCCAGCCGTCTATCCAGTCGAACAGATAGACACCCCTGCTGCTCCAGTTACCAAAGAGACAAAGAATGACCCCTTTCGTGCGAGTGGTTATGAGAGGGTTGACGAAAGCACTATTGAACCCGATCCAACAGTTGAGGAAGACCCAGAGATACAAGATTTGGTCGTGTCGGAACATGTACCACTAACTGTCGACTGGGGGTTGGATCACATTGATCCAAAGTCGAGGTTCTGCCTTGGATATTGTATGTATTCCACAAGTCTCTTTCCTATCTCTCGCTAACAAGATGTAGTTTCAAGCAACATAGCTCAGCTGATCGCTGTCATTAACATGGGCTTCAACGGCTATCGAGATCTCGTTTTACCCAGAGCTGAGACAGATCCACTAGTCAGGAAGGCAGTTCTGCTAGTCGTGGAGCAACACCTCTCACTACAAAATGGGACAGCGATATCACTCGACCCAGCAGCATACGGATCTCTCGTTCGAGAACTCATAGTCCGATCTCATCAATGTGCTCCTCAAGATGATGATTCGGCGCTCACAGCCTTGCTTCTCCTTCATATACGGGAGATGATCAGTGGAAGTGATAACTTCAGACTCATTTACGGTTCTTTGCGGGTGGTAGTCAATGCGCTTGCGGCTAGCACCGATGATAAAAGATCCGATCTCAGAAGATTTCTCCAGATGCAAATTCTCAGGTATATATCTCACTGTCCAAGATCACACATGATTCTAATACATTCACAGGGTCTGTCTTTTCGGAGAATCTCTTTTTAACGAAACCAATGGAGTTCACTTCATCCAAGCCCAACAGAAAGCTTGTCTTGAATTCATAACATGGTGCGATCGCTTCCACCCAGAACTCAAAGACCTTCTCTCCCAACTCGCCTCCCTTACAACCTGGGCCTGCGACATCTATGTCCAACGTGCCATCTTCAACCCACCACCCGAAGAAACGGTTCCCATGATTGAAAGATTCAAACAGTCCCTTGGAGAGGTAGATGCCTATGTTGATATTGTGGGAAGACATCTTTTAGCCTGGCCATATTTTATAGTTGCTGCTGAGAGCTCCACTGCGGACCATCGGGAGTTCTTTTTGGATAAGTTGGTTTCGTTGCACAACATGACAGGGTGTTGGAATTTGTTGAGGGCGATTGATCAGGTCAAAGAAATTTGGGCGTCGCAGTCTTCGATACGGTGGACCAGTTTGCTTGGTGGACCGACGCAAGCTTTTATAATGTGATTAATGAAATCTTCGCTACGACGAATAGCAGCTTCTATCACGATGATTTATGCCCCCAGCACAGAACTGACAACCTTCTCAACTTTGTCAACAAGCATATCAATCTCCTCCTTCGTGATTGTAAAAGGTGGCGAGACAATAACCATGTCTCCTCGAATGCCATCGATATTTCCGGTCGCCGGGATAAGGGAGATACCATGGTCAGCTCCAAGCCCAGTCTTGTGCAACTTGCCAGCGATTTGTTCGCTCAATGCAAAAGGTTCCTTCGTCTCTTTATCACGCACAAACTCCAGCTGTCCAGGAATGTTAGCAAAGAATCTCGAATAGCAATGAACCAACTTACACCCCAGTACAATCCTCGTCCTCGAACATCTCCAACATTCTTATGGCCCGAAAGTCGTTCTTTGAGCTTTGTACCCAGCAATCCACCCATCTCTTGCACATTCTGCAGCATATTGTCTTCTTTCATTACAGACTGCACAGCAAAAGCAGCTGCACAAGCGAGAGGATGGCCCTGATACGTCTGGCTGTGAGAAAATGCCCCAGAGCCTTGAGTCAGAGCGTCCGTGACTTTGTTACCGACCAACAAGGCACCCACGGGCATGTAGCCAGCTCCGAGTCCCTTTGCGACGGTTTGTAGATCTGGTACCACGCCTTCTTGTTCCCAAGCGTGGAGAGTGCCTGTCCTTCCCATGCCGGACATGACTTCATCCATAATGAGAAGTGCACCATAACGGTCACATACCTCCTTCATGGCCTTAAAATACCCAGGTACTGGAGGTGCACAACCCAGTGACTTTGGCAGCGTCAGTAAAGTTGCTTAATGTGAGAAGGTGACTTACTGTTCCAGACACTGTTTCAGCTATGAAAGCGCAAACAGTCTCAGGTCCAACACGCTGAAACTCGTCATCTAACTCTTTAGCAAGCCGTTGGACATATTGTTGTTCCGTCTCGCCGCGCTTCATTTCTCGATAACGATAGCATGGCGATACATGAGAAATATTAGTAGCGAGGATAGGTTCATACACGCCTCGTCGTGCCTTGTGACCACCGACTGCTAAAGACCCCAGTGTGTTTCCGTGGTAGGATTGCTTGCGGGCAATAAATCTGGTTCGGGACAGTTCTGGTGTTGGTAATTCCGTGAAATATTGACGGGCGATCTTCAAGGCAGCCTCAACAGCTTCCGTGCCTGAGATTTTCCGTTAAGCAAGACTCCATACACTATTTTGCCATAATACTCACCTGAACTGACGATAAAAACCTTGGACATAGCTCCATTAGTGGACTTGGTCAAGAAGCTAGAAATCTTCTCGGCTGCTTCCGTTGTGAAGAAAGGATTGTAGGTATATGCAACCTGATCAAGCTGGGCCACGATGGCTTCCTTGACTCTTGGCTCATTATGTCCGATGGCTACAACAGCTGCACCTGAAGATGCATCCAGAATTCGGTGCCCTTCTTGTGTTTCTAACCAACATCCTTGGCTCTTGGCGATTCTTGGAGGCGGAGTGTTGATCTTGGCGTGAAGCGTTGAGACACAGGCGCGATTGAAGCTGTGTAGCACTCTATTGTTGCGGATTGTGCTTCTTGCAATTGTGCTTGCAGTTTGACGATTGAGAAGTCGCATTTTGAGAATCCGTAGAAGAATTGTATGTGAAGTGAATGGATGCGCTCAATAGAGTTGGCGATATCGAATGATATCTATAAGCCAGCCTCCGCACTTAACTATCGTTCCCAAGATAACTATATCCCAAAGAGGAAGCCAAAGTGAGGAGGCGCATCCAATGACACGAAAGTTCATGATAACTATTGATAAACTGATTTACGGTAGTTGCACAGCAGTATCGTCTCCATCGGCCTGCTGAATTTGGTATAGTTGCATTTTGGCTAGGTGTAGGACAGTCAAGGCTAGAGACGGTCGGAAGACGGTTGCAACATGCCGAACCAATGCCGCGTACTGGATAACCACTATTCAGCGCACAGTAGAAAGCTTAGAATAATAATAACAATAAAACTAAAGGCTTTGTTTTCTGATATCTCAATTGCTGCCTAGCTTTAGGAAGCGAGCAACATTTGCAAGCTTCCTTTACAGACCGAACCTAGGAACTAGAGAAAGCATATATATCATGATCTTATTTACATAGATGGTTAATGAAAAGTACGTATATCTTAACCTTGTTTGAAGCCTTGTTTGAGAGCCTTGTTTTAAGTTGAATCCTATGAGAGACTGTCCTATCCATGTTCTACTCTATTCAAGAACCCTGAAGATAGGATATTCATCCCCCACCTCAAGAGGAATAATGTTAAAGCTAGCATAAGAATCAATATTTTCAGGCTCCAAGGCATTGAGCGCCAAAGCTGCGTTCTTCTGCCTAGTGCTGACAAGGAAGCTTCCAGCTGGAAGAGTAAGCTGTCGCTTCTTAGTCTCTGTTGTAACAGTAGACAGTACAGCTCCCTCATAATAAGAACTGCTGAGCTCAGAAGATGTTACATTCAATGCTTCAACGGTGCCGCTCCAAGAATTACTAAGAGTCTCGACTTTGAGACCGGAAACCTCAAGTCGCTTGGCGATATCAGCCCAAGCAACTGGAATAAGATAAGATTCAGGTCGAGAGCGGGTGAGGTTGGCGGTGGTAGGTGTAGTAGAAGCGAACTGCACAGGAACCTTGACAATCTTGCCATTGGTGGAGTCGACCATCTTGAATTCTCTTGTGCGATATTTTGTAGAATCGGTGATGACAATAGGCTCCTTAGACTTAATAAATTCCTTGATACCTCCTTCGATAGTCTTAAAGACCTTCTCTGCGTTGTTGGCGGCAGTTTCAATGATGGAGTTGGCCATGGTTAAACCAGAAGCGGTACGTCGTTGGAATTCTTGGTCGGCGAGACCGATGCCGCGGGTCTCGGTCAAGAAGGTAATCGATTGTGTGAGACCCATTGCATTGCGGCCGATCTTCGCATCGGAGCCAGCCTCGTCGAACCTAAAGAATATGAGCTTTATGTCTGAGAATCAAGAGAAAAACTCACTTAGGCACATAATTAGAATCAGTGCTAGTTTTACCAGTCACGTAAGGCTCCCATCTCAAACCAGCCTTTTCCATGGCATCACCAATGTTCTTCGCAAACAGCTTCTCAGAAAGCTCACGAATATTCTTGTTGATGTTGAGATTCTTGGCGGCAGAGAACAAACCATCCGAAGCTTGTACATACTTGCCATATCGACTAGACGAACCATACTCGTGCATATCAATCGCAACATGAGGAGCAAACTCGTTGAATAACTGCTTGATATCGCGAGTCTGTTGTCGTGCAAGCTTAGTATGATCCCGGTTAGGATCAAAGTTTGTGGCAAGAACGCGCTGGAAATAGTAGACTCCATCGGGGTTGTATCGAGGCATTATAACAATATCGAGATTCTTGAGGATCTTAGAAGCCCATTTCGAATCTTTGTCGAACTTGCCGAGGAGGGCGAGAAGGGCTTGATCTCCAGCGGGCTCGTTGCCGTGCACAGCGCCTTGGACCCAAACTCGCACCTTGTTTGAGGTCTTGGGACCCTTGGAAGTCGAGAGCTTGACGAATGGGAAAGAGCGCTTTTCTTCAGATGTGAAGTTTGCCGTTTGGTAGGTCATGTAATCATTTTTTGCGGCAATGCTCTCCATGTATGACTCTATTTTAAGTTAGCACATATTGTCAGCTAAAGGTCTGTGCTATACATACCCATATCCTCATGAGAGGTTGGCCCTTGAGTGCCATTCTTGAAGCCTGCCTGTCTGCTCTCAGGTTTGAGAAAGGCTGGGGCATATAGATCGATGTCGACGTCCTTGAAGTTGGCCGCAATCAATTCACTGTCCTTTCGTACAGGGACATGGTTGTAGCCATATTGGAGGGCATTAACAGCAGACACGGCCGACAGGCCGAAAATGATAGTCTTTCTCAACATCTCTGCCATATGGGCTATAATAACCACCTAGTCAAGGATATAGTTGAGTTCGGGTGGCGACGGCGATGCGTACTTTTATAGCTCGGTGAGATACCTAGAAAGGTAGCCCATTACCTACGGCTCTACTTCTTAATTCCGTCTCTCAATTCCCCTCAAATTCAAAAGATCGTCAGGCATCATGGCGCTAGTCTTAATTTTAAGCATGATTTCGGGGGATATTGACAAGAAAGGGTTGTCTTGGCACGCAAGAGGGTAGCTCAATGCGGAAGCTCACAAGACAGTTGACAGTGGGGCCTATGCAACATCAAGGATGTTGTAACTCTAGAGCGGGGTTGAAGTACGGTGCATCTTTTAAGGAACGAATGTTTCTATAACGTTGAGAAGGCAGGTCGATATATAGTCACTTGTACATATACTCGGCTGCCTCTTTAAACAGTGGTCGCGGAGAATGTGAGACCTGAAGGGGCCAAACGATACACCATAGGTCGGGGTCACCGCCAATCTCGGCTTTATCACGATCGACAAGATAAGAGCAAACTCACCAAGCAGGGTTTCAAAGGGTCTTTCGAGTTAGCATAACCGAAAACACACGTAATACTTGGGCATGGTCTATTCCGTATACACCCCCGCAAAGATAGGCATTTATGGTTTTGATAGTGAGGAGGCTGGTCTTGCTCAACTTTCAAGCTCCCACCACTCGTTGTAGTGTCTTGCAGGATCATCTTCAGAGAATTATGTAAATCTTACCATATGACATGCTACCGGAGACTAGTATTTCCTCGAGTTTCTTCTATATTCGTAGTCGTTTTTGACAAACATCTCGCCCGGTGAAGGAGCTTTCTTTCTCCTTATCCTGCTGTCACACTGTCACCGACCCCCTTTATATATGAATCTTGGGTATCCAAGGTGCGTTTATCGAAGTTGCAATGCACCACAATACGTCCTGATTGGTCCCGATGCTGTGGTTCACATGCAGTTTCTTGTTTGCGATGTATACATGAAACCTGGCCATACAATGAAGACCAGACAGATTCCATCCCAATTCCCGACAAACTGCTAAAAGCATGTATTCAGTGCTCTCATTACTAGTTCAATGAAGAGAGTTTTATTGGTAAAATAAAGTTATTGACCGCAACAGCGCTGGAATGCCTGACGATGGTGACTAAGGCTAACGATCCCTGTCTCAGCCTCTGAACAGACCGCGACCAACCTCCCGCATCTTCCGACAATAAACATCAATACACATCAGACAAAATGCTCGTTCCTCAAAGCGATTCCGGTACCAAGCCAAAGTCATATCGGCGTATAATTTTCTATCATCAGACTCATTACAAAGACGACAGGTATATCTCAATCCAGCCCACAATTCTCCCAGCCACCGGGGTTAGCCATGTCATCATTGCAGCGATTCATCTGAACACGCCTGAGCGCATCACCCTCAACGATGACCTCTACGACTCAGACAAATTTATTCCACTCTGGGACGAAGTTCGTCAACTTCAAGCTGCAGGTATAAAAGTCCTCGGCATGCTCGGCGGCGCAGCGCAGGGTTCATACACGAAACTTGACGGGTCTCTCGAGGGCTTTCACAGATGGTACCAGCCACTGCGCAGGATGATTGCATGGGCGGGTTTTGATGGTTTAGACCTCGATATTGAAGAAGCTATGTCGCTTGGAGGTGTTGTTCGTCTGATTGACCACCTCAAGACAGACTTTGGCCAATCCTTTCTCATTACCCTCGCGCCTGTGGCACCGGCTCTGCTTAATAGACAAAACTTGGGTGGCTTCAACATGGAAGAGCTCGAAAAAGGACTTGGTTCGCGAATCGCGTGGTACAACACACAATTCTACTGCGGCTGGGGCGATATGAGCAAAACACATGACTACGATACTATTATCGCCCGCGGCTGGCCACAGGAGAAAGTCGTCATAGGCCTAGTCACAAACAAGGCGAATTGCTCGGGACACGTAAAAGAAGCAAAACTACGTGCCTGTCTCAAAGAGTTGGTGAAAAGGTACCCGCGGATCGGCGGAGTGTCTGGCTGGGAGTATTGGAACAGTATCACTGAGGAAAGCCCTGAGATTGGACAACCATGGAAGTGGGCCGAGATGATCAATGACATGGTGAATAATCCGAGGGAGTAAATGGTCCTAGCGAGCGATGCGATCGAGGGAAATGTATGAGGGTCATGATGGAGACTTGTCATCTTGATAGATCTATGACGACAGTCATGCGCCACGCTGATCAGGGCACGCGACAGTTTCTACAAAACCCTTGTTCTAAACGATTTAAATCTAGATCCAGACGTTAAGATTGTTTTTCTAATTTATTTTTTAACGTTACCTGCAATACCTTACTGTCAACATCCGACAATATGGGCGCTGACGACGACGAGAAACACATGCAAGGCCATCAACACCAATTCTCTCATGATAACCATGATGGCTGGGAGACCCAACCTCCGTACACAAGACCTGATGAAGCTACGGATAAGAGAGAAAACTTTGAAAAGAAAGTTCATGGTTCGTGTCACTGCGGTCGAGTTCAGTATTGGCTGAACAGTGACAAACCTCTTGCGTCCAAGTATTGCCATTGCATAGATTGCAAGAAAATCCATGGTACTACATCTAAGCACTCACTACACACAATAGCTCATAAGATCTAGGTGCTCCTTTCCAATGGGCAGCTATTTTCAAAAAGACTGATCTTTCTTTCGAGAATGGCGTCAAGAATCTTCGCTTTTACAAAACTTCGTCCAAGAAGAATGAGCATGTTCTTCCTTGCAAGGTCGGTTGCGCTGAGTGTGGCAGTTGGATCATGGATGAAGGACGAAACATGGTTCTACTATTCCCTACGTTGTTGAACCTTGATACGCCTCAGCTGCGAGAGAACTTTCAGCCTCAGTAAGTTGTCTATACAAAATTCCCAAGGATGGAGCTAACTGGGTAAAGATGCCACATTTTCTACCCTCAAAGAGTGGTTGATATTCCTGACGGAAAGGATAAATGGACAAAGCTGGACAATGACAGCGAACTCATGAAAGACGTGGAGTAGGCCAAGGAATAATGATGATGACAAGCGGCGGCGTTGGGAAAGGGGTAGCAGGCTGATGCGAGAAGTCAAACAATAAAGGACTTTCGTCGACACTCCATTCACAGCGTTTTAATCTAATTCAGTGGTCTTCGTAATGTTTTGCGACAAATAGCGAGCGGTGAGATTTTCCCATAAGAAGATTGCAGATGCCAAACTGCGCTTGGATCGAAATCCAGCATATCCAGTTTCCCCCTAAAGCTTTCATAAATGTACTCTCTGTCTCCAATGAAGAAATGCGTCGAGATAGAATGGGTCACGAGAGCGAAATACTTCTGGTTGCCTGGTATGAAATTATTTTTAAAGGTGTTGGGAGTCTAAAGAGATAACATAAATGAGAGTTTGGGAATTTGTTAATATGCTATTCATCCACCTTAGACAGGACTGTAGACATCAAGACTGCAACAGCAGAGCATGTAGCCTACATAATCTTAATTTTTGGGCGATGTTTCAGCCAATCACAAGACAACTCGGGCGAATGGTTTAGTGGTATAATACTCCCTTAGCATGTTTAAAACGTCTGGGAGTGGTCCAGGGTTCGATTCCCTGTTCGTCCAACTTCGGTGGTTAAACTCCACCATTACCACTCTTTTTGCTCTCCTTCAAACCTCCAGAACCTTTCTTTTTGCACACACAAAGTATTGCAAGACACTCAATGAAATTTCACCAGCACTTTCAGTGTCTTGCACCAGCGCCATGCATCTGCAAAAGGAAACTCAATTACCATAGCATTTGACAAAGCTGACACATCATGCCCGCTTACAGGTGGCGAACAACAGAAACTGCTCCCCAACTCGTTCATTCGTCTAAACTACATGCAATGCGTCAGAAGTGACCACAACGTGATCAACAAGGGTTAAATGCAGCGTGACAGTATTGGTTGAGTAATAACTCAATAATCCATATGTGATGTTAGTATCATGAACTATAAATTCGAGGCATGGGGCGGGGATAAAGCATCTTTTCCCAGCGAAGTCAACTTCTCGAAGCCAAGTCACTAAACTTACTTATCATTACTTTGTTCTGCAAATATGAGCTATCTCAAAGAATTTGAAGCCGCGTGGTCGGACCCAAAGAACACAGCCATCACTACTCCAGACTCTGATGTCAATGCAACTGTCAAAAGCTACTATAAGGTCGACGAGCCATTTACCTATACCAAAACCCAGCTCTGGGATATGGAGGTCAAAAAAGCTCACCATCCGGATAAGTACCTCCGTCACTTGCTCCGACCAGGAAGCCTGCAGACTTTCAATCACACCAAGGACGGCTCCTACGAGTACTTCATCCGCGTCACAGACCAAAAAACCTGGAAAGATCCAGAGGAATATGCCACCGTCATTGAACGCATATGCCTTGATCATGCGACCCAGACAGCGATTTTCCTTGGCATTCCGGAAGTCGATCTTCCTGATGGCAGTAAGCTCTTGAGCGGAGAGAAGCAGCCCATCTTCCACGTTGAGCATGCTGCCCGTGGTACCGAAGAGAATCCGGTCAACACTTGGCGTATTGTGCACCTTACTGAGGGCCAAGATGAGAGCATGGTCGATGCGTTTGAACCATTTCAACGTGATGTCTATCTGAGACTGTTCAATGAGGTTTATATTAGAGAGGAACTTGGTAGGGAGTTGGTTAGAAAGGAGATCTAAGTGATGCACGCGCTAGAGCCTTTTGGTGGACTGGAAACTCTAAATGAAAGTCTCTAAAGCAGTTTAGGAAATTAGGCTTTCTTACGAGCTTGAGACTATACCCTCACAGATAATAAAGTGCTTATAGCCTTACATAAGCCAGCTCTGTTGCATCATGGAATCCTTCACTTTTGAATCTTCCCCTCCTCTGACTGCCTCTGTCATCTTCTTGAACTTGGCATAGGATCACTGAAAATATTCCTCAAAGTCCCAATTCACTGAATAAATATTCTTGCCAGTTCGTATTCTCACTCAGCCATGGCTGCGATACGCACAGCTATAAAGCCCGCTCTTATCATCGTGCCCGGGAACTTCAGTCTACCTCGCTTCTGGAGCGCGATTGAACAATCGGTTCAAAAGAAGGGCTATCCCGTGGAAGTGGTTGGACTTCAGTCATCTCGCGAGCAAAGAGTTGATCCCGCACCCGGCTTAGCCGAAGACGTGAAGGAAGCTACATCAGTTCTCAACAAGCACATCAGCCAAGGAAAGGATGTTGTGTTGCTTATGCACTCGTATGGCGGAATGGTCGGAACCGAAGCAACACGTGGTCTGAGCCGTGTTGAGCGTGAGAAGGCTGGCCTCAAAGGTGGTATTATTCGACTGGTGTTTTTGGCTTCACTTTTTGCGCCGCCCGGTAAAAGCACACGGGGACTGTACGAAGCGAATCCAGGCCGCTATCCCACCCGCGATGTATGTGATAATTATCATTGGAAGCAAACACAAGCTAATATTTCTGCTACAGGGCGACTGGCTGGTTTGCGATGAAGACACCGCCATGTGTTTCTACAGCGATCTCACAAAAGAACAAGGCCTACACCTCGCTCAAGCTGCCACCAAGGTGTTCCAGGCTGTGAGGGTCTTTGGCGACGAACAGACATACGATGGCTTCCACAAGCTTATCTCTTCAAGCTACATTCTCACTCGTAAAGATATACTAGTACCTGAGCCAGCTCAACGGCAGTTCATCTCGCGACTTGAAGAAAATGGAGGTCGAACTGTGCCTGTGTTTGAAATTGATACAGCTCACTCACCTCATCAGACGGATCCACCTCTGCTGATGAAGGTCTTGGAGAAGATACTTGGGCATGAGGAGAAGGAAGAGTGAGAGATAAGAGGATTCCCTGGTCGTGAAAGCATATTGGTCTCTTGCCAAGGTGACAGGGTATTCTGTAGCACATCAGAAAGCTTCATTCTGAGAAGTAGGAATAAGGAACAAGCCAGCTGAAAGCATTTCAAGAGCTGGCTGGAGAATCAACTGACACCTCGTATTCAACATGCATAATCGTGGTGAAAATGGAATGGCTGAATCAATTTGGGACGCTGTCTCGATTCTTGTTCGATAATCCAGGTTTTCTGGTCCATAGATCTTAATATATTGCCAGCCACATTCTTCGAGTGGTCTGTAAGCCCTTTGGAATTGTGAAAAACCCTTGGTGCAAGGGTCGATTATGTCTTAGCCACTCCCTTGCGTCTCCCCTGTTGATCACGAACTATCATGTCGATTCCAACTCGGGATTTGGCAGGAAGCTACATGCGAATCAAAGAATAACGAGAAAAACATGAATGAGTGAAAAATAGATACAATTTCTAAATTTCCACCATTTAAACCTGCTCATTAATAATTCGCCATATTATAAACACCAAGATATGTCAATGGATTAAGCCATCAATTCATTTTATAGAGAGCGATATTAGTTGATATATCGAGAAAATCGCCAATAAAAATGAGCAATTAATTCCATCGATAAAAAGTATCTAAAACTGGACTTGAGCCTTCCTGGTAAACAGAAGCGATCAGATCCCTGGCCCATCTTCAAGTGAGACATTGAGGCTAGTTAACCCTCTGTTCATTCCTAACAACCCATCTTGCCCCCCTCAAACGCGCTGTCACCTGCATCGCCCCAGAAGAATTCCAGTAAAAGTCTTTTCTTTTTACTTAGCGCGTTTCAATACTGGGATTTCCAGATTCCAACCACGCTGGAGAGCGAGTTGAGAGTGATGCGCTGAGGATGCAACTCTCCCTGCTTTACTAGTCCCATCCAGCCACACCAAAAGCTGAGAGTCTGGTATGTATGAGCGCCAACAAAGGCTTTTAATGGTTACCGCATTATTCAGGACCGTAAATCTGGGCTTACCAGCCACAGGGTTGACGTGTCTCTCCATCAGAACAACGCGGGAGTCGATACGAGAGTCAATAGGTGCAACCACTTTAATATGGCGTTCCAGTAGAGACTGGGTGGGGTCATGTGCCATGTATATCAAGAAGGTCGTTTCTCTCGACAAGAGACTCATCATCACTGCACAGCATCAATCGGAATAGGAACACAGACATCTTTCGTCCATCTTTCCACGACATCTAGTCATCTTCGCCTTCTTTCATATAATTAAACTTCACTATGAGAACATCATTGGCTTTTCTGGCCCTCGCAGCCACAGCTTGCGCAGTTCCCCAAGTCACAGACAACATTGCCCCCAAAGGCAATCCACCAAAGGGATGCACAACATCATACAACGGACAATTCGAAGTCACAATCTTCAAGCCCGGGAAATCAAAGCGCGATGTTGAGGAGGTGAGGAAATCCCAACTCCAGAGTGAAACAGCTACTAACATATCACAAGCGATCATGTAACGGTGACGGCGTTCTGGTCCTTACGCTCAAAGACGGCGTTCTCAAAGATGCCAAAGATCGAACCGGTTACATCTCCGAAAGTTTCCAATTCCAATTCGACAAGCCTGCCCAAGCAGGTGCAATCTACACATCCGGCTTCTCAGTCTGCTCCAATGGAACACTCGCTTTCGGGTCCTCCGCTATCTTCTGGCAATGCCAATCTGGCGACTTTTACAACCTGTACGACCGCAACTGGGCTGAGCAATGCGAGCCTGTTGAGTTTGGCGTCATGCCTTGCGGAAAGAGCTCAAAGTCCGCTCCCAAGAAGAGAATCGTGGGAAGCAGTGTTATTGCGACTACTGTCGTCACCGTTGTTTCTGATGGTACAACAAAGGAGGTTCCCACGACTATTGCTGTTCCTATGTGCCAAATTGGCGATGGTCAGGTTCAAGTCCGCACAACGCCTTGTGATGATATGCAGCTTCCTATCATTACTGCTCCTCCTGTGAGTCAATCAAAAGATGGAAAGCTTCAGGTTCCTACCACGGCACCTCCCGCGCCTCCCGCTGTGCAGCCCCAGGGCAAGCCTGCTGAGCCAGCCGAGCCCGGAAAGCCCGCAGAGGATAAGCCAGGCAACGGTGAGGGTGCTAGCAGCGACGAGGGATGCGCCGATGGCGATAACTCTGGCTCTTGTGGTTCAGGCGATGAGGCCAAGCCTGCTGGCAAGTCAAACCCTGGTGCCACGCCCGCAGGAAACGACGCCCCCGATAACACTGGCGCTGCCCAAGGAGATAAGCCTGCTGGCGATGAGCCTTCAGGAGCCGGTGCTCAAAGCGGTGGAAAGTCTGAGCCTACGGAGACCGATGATGAAGTGCTGGTCACTGACTCTGGTACACCTTCAGCCGATGAGACTGGAAAGTCTCGAAGCACGCGTGTAGTCAAGCCATTCAAGCCTGAAGGCACTGGTAGTGACGATGCGGAGGAGACTGGAAGTGATTCAAGTTCCGGTTCGAAGGAATCAGGCTCATCTTCTGATGCAGCTCAATCTGATGCTTTGAGGATCGCTGCTAGTTTGGGGATGGTGTTCATGTCTGGTTTGTTTGGAAGCATGTTGATGCTGTGAGGGATGTTAGAATTGGGATGGAGGATTGATGTTATGATTATTATGTTCTTTTACATGATTAGGGTGTTTTTGGTATTTTATCTTGCTGGGAATTGGTATGGTCTTGTTAGTTTAGTGATTTTAGACATGTCTTTACAAAATGTCCGCCAACAAAATAGAAGCCCGGTCAGAAAGAACTTTTCCATGATAACTATTACTAGTCTATAGCAGTCTATCTAAGGAGCTTTAATTCACCCAGTCTCAATTCATTTTCCACTTCGGGCCGTGAACAATCCATGATTCCTCATCATTACCCCACCGCAAACGTTATGAGTGGGTCCCACCGGTCAAGAGTCATCGGCGTTCACAGCGGACAATGCGGCGTTCATCAGACACTGTCTTGGGTCTTGTGAGGGGTCTTGCTTGAACTTTCTTCCTGCACAAACAATTAACGGAAATTTGGCAATTGAGCACCATGATGGATAGTCACTTCTCCGACTATCTCAAAAAGAATGTCAACCAGACCGCGCTGGCGTATGCAACAATCACCATCTTAGTGGGCTATCTTGTCATCAAATGGCTCCAAAATGCACCCTCAACGCCCAAAGAGCTTCACAGTCTACGGAAAGAATGCGTATCTTCAAGCAACATGAAAGACCAGACCGCCTCCAAATATGATCTTCCAGAAGGCACCGCGACCAAGGGTCCCATACGTATCAAGGCCATCTTCGTCCATCCCATCAAATCGTGTGCGCCCGTCGAATTGAACCGCGCCCAACTCGTCAAAAGCGGTTTCGTTTTTGACCGATGTTTCGCTTTAGCGACAGAAGTCAACCGAGCAGAGTCGGAAGGAGGTCCGATATGGCGATTCATTAGCCAACGGACCAAGCCGCTCATGTCACAGATAAAGACCGAGTTGTGGCTCAGACATGAAGATAGTGATCCCAGAAACCCGTTTGTCCACTCGCTTGGCTGCCTTGTCTTCAAGTTTCCAGACCCAGATCCGCCCAGCTGGTTTGATCAATTCAAATCTGCGATTTCTGGTCATCGAAAGGAAGTCTCGGGGTTTGTTCCGTTGTTTCCTGAGGAGAAGTATTTGGAAGAACATGGAATCACTATAAAACCTTTTGCTATTCACTCCAGAGAAGCAAAGGGTTTGGATATGGGTAATGCGCCGACAGTTGCTGCTGTTTTGCCCAAACTCAAGCGTTTTCTCAACATCCCAGAGCATCAAAAGCTTACTCTTCTGCGATGTACACCCAAAACTTTGGTACCAACTCAGAACAATCTTGCATCACTCGAATATATCGGCAAGCCAGCTGTTCACGGTTACACTGACCAACAACCCGTCAACGTGAACAACTTGGCATCTGTTCACGCTGTATCGGCTCTCCTACCGGTGGAAAACCAGCCGCTCAATGCTCTTCGCTTCCGCGCAAATATTTGGATCACCGGGGCTCCAGCATTTGACGAAGAAGCATGGAAACGATGCCGCATTGTTGCAAAAAGACAACCCGGGGTTGAAAGCGTATCACCTGCCCTTTCTGTCGTTTGCCGAACATCCCGGTGCACCATGCCAAACGTGAATCCTCTCACAGGCAAGTTTGACACGGACAATCCGACCGGAGAAAAAACGAGAGGAAAAGCTCAGCCAAGCTCAACGCTTATCAAGCACAGAACGGTTGAGGATGGAAATCCCAAAGCTCTCGGATATATTGGCATGCATTCTGTCCCAGAGGCTGAAGGTTTCCAGCAAGCTGCTGATAAAGGCGAGAACCTGTATGTTCAGGTCGGCGACGAGATTGAGGTTCTCGAACGAGGAGTTCATTTGTATGGATCGACTGGTAATGATTACTAGTCGCAAATTGGAACATCGAGCCCGAGCCCGAGCCCGATTAATCACTGGAGATGACTGAAAATCAATATGTTGGCCTCAATTCCATCATAGGCATCCCAGAGCCTTGACTAGCGCCGGATATCAATCTTACCGGGAAAGCCACCTTCGCTACCAACACTTGTGTCACCATGGAAGACAACCTAATAGGCTATCACAGTCTCACTGATTGGACAACGCTTGATATGCGGGGGTGTAGCCTGCACTATGGCGCCTGGTATGTCTCATGGCTGCTGGGCTGTAGTAAAATCCGCACGTTATCGCCTAAATCTTGGGAAAGTTCGGTCTTGAATATTCCCAAAAAAAAAAAAAAAATTTAGAAAAGAAAAGAGTTACTATAATTAAGAAAAGACGTTGCTAGACTTTCATATTTTAATGATGAATCTTGACCAATACTTGTTTCAAGGCTGGCTATCTCAGATATCATCACAGTGTGCAGATCTTATTTTTAGCATGCCTGCCGTGATTGTGGCTTGCATAGTCTCGCACCTTTCTTTTGTTTGTCCTCGCCTCTTCCAATTTTCCTCCTACCTTTTTCTTTTCTTGAGCTTCATTTTCCCTCTCTCTTATTTTTACGCCCTTTCAGATATCCTGACCATGAATGCCACAGAGGTTCCAGCAATATGGCTCCCTGACGAAATCCTGCTGCGAATCCTTTCATCTTTGCAGGATTCACTGTATGAGTCTTACTCCGTGAAAGGCGAAGAAGTCTACGTGAAAGGCAAAGAGAGCAAGGTTTACTATGTACGTGTGCCGCCGTAAAATGTCAAATGGTACAATCGATTCTAAACAAATTGACTTCAGGAAACACTCTGCAACGCTTGTCTGACATCAAGGCGTCTTGGGAGACTCGCCCAAACAGTCCTCTATCGCCGCATTGACGCTCGGTCGCGGGCTCTCAAGACTACTATGCTGAAATCCCCTCACCTTTGTGGAATGGTTCGAGAGCTCTATTGCCCTTATGAGAAGAAAGTCGTCAACAGCTTTAATTTGTTTGAACTGCGAAATTTCCTTCGCGTATTGCGGAGCCTAGGCTGTACCAACCACGACCCGAATTGGCTCAAGGATACCTCTCCTCCAGGATTTACCACTTCCAGTACACACACACTCTATGAATCGGAGATTCGAGGGTATTGCTACGATCTAGTTGTATCACACTGGCTCTATCTGCTACCTGGTCTCCACAGTATCACTATCGGCGTGGCTAACGACATGCCGGTTTTCCCGGATCTCATCCGTTTTTACTTGGAAGAAACACCACATCGACTCTCACGGCTGACAACTATTGACCTCAGAGATTCATCTGACGAAAGACTCTCATTTGTTGAGCCCGTATTGATTCTTTTTCAACTCCCCTTTCTCAAAAATGTCACCATTCGCGATTTGGCCTGTGTAGTGGGAAGCACGGACAACAAGGCCAGTACCGGTAGGAACTTCGAGACGCCTGTTGAGGCCTGCCAAAGACTTCAGTGGGTTAAGGTTGATTTTCCATGGATCACGCCTGAGAGTTTGAAGACTCTGTTATCAGCATGCAAGAGTCTACGCTTCCTAGACATCAGGATCAAAACAATGGCGGCAACTCGTTGCGATCCATTCAGATACCGCCTCGGAGAATGGCTGCAGAACTGCCATACCTTAGAGGACCTCAAAATCGACATAAGGGCCTCTCGGAGATGGACAGACGCTCGTATAGGTAATAGGGAAGTCCAAGAGCAAACATGGGTCAGGGAAAACCTTGGGTCACTCCAAAGTTTGACAAAGCTTAAGAAGCTTTGTTTGACTGTCGAGTTCCTCCATTTAATGATGCCTAGTACGGAAGAACTCCCTTTTGTGCCTAACCCGTTGAGTTTGGATTTTGTCAATATGCTGCCAACCTCGATCGAGAAGCTTGAGATAAGAAAACTGAGCATTCACGACTACAATTCTTTTGTGGACAGCATTTTTAGACTCGCTGAGTCGGAGCGGCTTACAAATCTGTATTGGGTTGTTATGGTTTTTGGTTTTAAACTACCTCGAGATATCAAACATTTGGGCTGGACAGTAAGGATTGATGGGATTCATAGCTTCGATATGGTACATGAAGCTCGCGAATGTCGGGCGAAATAGCTAGAGCTATGGCTCAAAGCGATGTTATGCCTCATGTGTTTTCAGGGTCCCCAAGAAGGCCAAAAACCAAGTCGTTCGCATATGGTACCCCTACACACCGACATTAGAAATTTTAAGGCAGCATCAAAGTTCATGGGTCGTTTTAGAAATGGCAATGTACTAAGTTTTTCCGATAAATTAGCAAACGTCATTCATGGAATCATACCTGCAATAACATCGGAATGTCGCAGCTTGTTTGAATAATAAGAATGTTCTGTTTCCCATGAACCTCATCATCAGGGTTCTTGTTCGGAACAACCGCCAGTAACATGGCGGCAGCATGTCCAAAACCGACTCATCTGTTATGTCATCGGGCGGCGGAACAAGGGTTGGGCCATTCCATTCTTCCTTGCCTAAATGAACCAAGTCTGTGAACTGTTAGCGAGGCGCCTAAGTCATACACATGCAAAATAGAAGAGACTTGAAGTGTTTGCAGAATGGTGCGATACTCTCAAGGCTCACCTTCAAATCAGTTGGAGTTTCACGCCTGCCTCGAGACTTGAATGGCTCCTTTCCACCAGGCTGAAGGAATCGAATGGGTGCTATCAACATAGCGGCAACGTGTTCGGCGCGAAGACGAAATTTAAATCCTAAAATACCGCTTCTGATACAGGTCTCCAGCTGCTTCGCGAAATTGTGCCTTTTTGCCAGCTCATCCAAGCACAAAAGATGATCGGGTTCTTTGAGACGGTCATTATCGCAGCCATTGTCTTGCTGGCTTGACATACAACTATAATAATATCGAGGAATCTTACTGATAGAAATAAAGATCGCCGATAAAGGAGAGAAAGAATAACAAGGTTTTGGTGCAGAAGCAGAGGCTGCGACTTTGGCTTATCTCTCTTGCCTTTTTTTTTTTTAATTTGCCGTCAAAGTCTCCTAAATTCTAACAGAAAGAGAAAAAGCAAGCTTTAAGCCATATACACCTTAATGAAAAACCTATCACCAGTTCTCAAAGACCTAACTCTCACCCAATGTAGCGAGTAGAGCATCTCGGAGCTCGATTTCGGTGCTCACCAGCTTTGCCCCGAAACGTTTACAAACCGCTTCAACATTCCCTCTCTTCTTATACTCCTCCTGAGCACAAACAATAACCTTCTTTTTCTTCCCCTTGACTGCCAAACCAAGTTCCATAAGGCTAATAGGAGCTTCTGTCGCTTTGTGGAAAAAGAAGACCATAATGCCCGCTTGCTCCTGCATGTCAAGCTCCCATGTAACTTGCTCTTCCCAACGCTTGTCCGAGAAACTCTCCTTCCATGTACTATCCCAATCTGGCCGATTTGGGTTGAGTATGGTCACCGGATGATTGATCAAGGCGTTTGCGAGTGTTTCGCGCCAGTCGGGCTCGTTGGTGCTTGTCGTAATACCTGCAAGGAAAATTGATGTGTTTGGGTCACTTGGTCCTGGCCTTAGTGGCGCCATGACAATCTTGGCTTTTGAGGCCATGTTTTGAGTTTTCCAGAGTTTGGAAGTGGACGTTAACAGTGGTCTGAACATTGACAAAGTTCATGATTTGGTGGTCAAATCTGAACATGTTTCCCCGCCCCAACAAGTTTGCATGTTCATCTTGATTGGCCAATGAACTGGATACCACAGCGTGATACCTTGCATGTATCCGATGTTACGTTGTCAGACTTCCAGTTTGCCGTTGTTTACCTCTCTTAAAAGAAAACTGCAACCTTCATCTTTGTGTTTGAAACCTTGTTGCCATTTAAAAGATTGGGTGTTCGCACTAGTTATCAGACAAAATCATATACGATTGTGAGAGCCCAACACTCCCTGTTGGGATCAAACTTCCAGTTGACTTGAGTCGTGAACACTTATCACATGGTTCACCAACAAACCATTCGTCTACAGAAACGCATGGCTACAGTTCTGGCCGACTATAAAGGGAGTCTCTTCCCCCTTAACAACATACCATCTACTCAATTTCCTCCTCCACAAAACACGAGCCATAAGATAGATATAGTTGAATTCTAAAAGAGACCTTCACTAGTTGCACTTCTCATAAAATTACTAGGAAACCGTTCAAGAAGCACACGAATTCACATATCTCCTATGCTCAAGCATCCATCTTGTCAATACTACTGTCTTGGGCCTCCTAGGGAAATGCCAACGAGACCATGGAGGGTGTAGAAGGAGATAACCCCAAATCTCGATAGGCAACACCAGTTTAATATCTGCCTCCCTGCTTGGACCCTATTACTGCTGCCGTTGCGGCCTCCATGTCAAACCGCCCATACCCGCTCTACTCCCCAACTGGGTTGACGAGAAGCGAGATGGTCTCGGTAAGAAAGGGGAAAGCAGTCAAAAGGAACTCCAGAAATCCAAGGGTAAGGAGAAGGCTGCAAGGTCACGTAAATCCCAAGGTCTGCCCCCGGCTGCCACTTAGGAAATGTAACACCTTGCACTAGTCAGATGAAACGCCTTATCAGATGAAAAGAACCAAAGGAAAATCGTCAAAAATCTCAGCATAGAAAGTGATTCCAGCGTTCGACATGAAAAGAATTGCTCATGCCTTGATCTTTGTTCGATGTAATAGTTTCCTATTTCTTAGTTTTTGAAACAAAGCCCATTATAATAAAGTTACTAAGGCACTTTTTCTATTGTTCACCTCGTCCAAGTTATTGTTCACCAATCAAACAATGAATCATTTGTTACAGCAGTGCCAGTCACTTGCTCTTTGGCACAATTAAAGGACTTTAAATTCCAGTAACTTTATTGTTCTGTTCATTTGGCTCTTGATTCTTGATATAAACTGATCTTCATTCTATTTCTTATTTCGCATCTATCAACGATGTCAAACTTCATTCCCTTCAACACCCGAAGCAGGACTAACCTCTCAAGGAACAAGTCAGAAAACATGGCTGACAACAACGACACCAACAACAACACCAACACCAATAACACCGACAATTCCCGAGGTGGGCTAAAGCCTTGGCAGAGGCGAGCTCTTGAAAATGGACGAACACCGCTACCAGAGTCACCAGGACATAGGCCTTGGCTAAATCCTCCCTCTGATTCCCGAGCTTCCACTCCGGTCTCTGTGGCACAGGAGAGCATCACTGTAGCCCAGACCTCTCCGGAGCGGTCAGTAAGTTGCCCTTTTTCAATTCTTTCATGGACTTTTACTAACTTCGTTCACAGAGCGTTTCTCCTCCGAACTACCGCTTCTGGCCAGAAGATGAGATGAGACGCCTGATCACCTTGAGAAACGGCGGTGCGACTTGGGCGGCTATTAAGGTAGGTATTTGATGCGTATTATATGAGATGTTACTAATTTTGTTCTTCACAGGAAGCTTTCCCACACCGAACTCTTGAAGCGATCAAGCAGGCGTACCATAAGCGTCGCCATGCTATTGAGCGTCAAATGGAGTTGGAGGCGGTTGACTTTGCCGCCGCCGCCGCCCTTGCTACCCTCAAGAGCGCAGGCAAGGACACTGCCGCTGCCAACCCAGACAGCCGAGGTTCAGTCACCGACAACGATGGTGGAAATAGTTGCACTTGATAAAGAATAACCTTGAAAGGCCGTGTTCGACGAGATGACCAGCCATTTCCTTTCATTCTTTCTTCATTCTTATAATACCTTTTCTTTGCCCAATAGACAATCTTGATTAGTCAGTACCGAACTCACTTTATAATGATGTGTGTTTTTGCTTCAGACACCGGATGCACAGACCTGTACCCTAAGCTGTGAAATGCTATACAAACCTATATAAGAGATCGTAGGCAGCTTTCTCAGAATTGGTATAGATACCCTGAGGCGAAATGGTCCCAAGATACTCCCGTTGCGAGCACAAAGAGCACTGGAGAGCATCCTTTTCCACAGCCTCACTCCCCCTCTCCTGATCACCAGGTCCTTTCTCCAATATTATCCATTTTTCTCTCTCCACACTCACCTGTTTCGACGCAATCAACTATAAATTCAGTATCCCACTATACTATGCGACCTTGGCAAGAAAGGGCGGCACTGACAGATGGCCATAGCAATCCTTTTGGCCTTTTCAATTCCATCTGCCTGATAATTCTCTCTCCAGCTTCATACAAAACCAGTAGGACATTATGAATTCATGGCAAGAGAAAGCGTTGGCGCGAGGTCGGACACCTCTCCCAGAGAACCGCCCTCGTCAACCAGTTACCGACCAATCCCCAGACTCTGCGGGGGCCAGTTTGTGTATAATAGAAAGACCATCCCCAATGAAGAGCCATTGTTCCTTGTTTCGTTGATTCAATTAGAAGTATACTAGAAGAACAATGCGGCAGTGTCAAACTGGCCATCACTGGTGACTCTATTATCAGTTACCGTTCAAATGACCGTATTTTGCCTCGGCCTTTTTCTTGAAATTTGTTCTGTTCCCTCTGAACATCACTTGCACTCTCCTTGACCTCTTTCACGGTAAAGCTCTTTTCTATACACTATATATCGCTAGGTACTCCTTTTCATACCCATCTGGTTATACATAATTAAGTCAAAACGGGGAATGACGATGCTATGCGTCCTTGACAGAAAAGTGCGCCGGCCAAAGGACGCACGCCGCTACCAGAGCGGCCAGGAGATCGGCCCTGGGAAGTCCCCGATAACCATTCTCTCCAACAAAATCTACATTTCAGTATGCAGACCTGGAAAGAAAAGGCCATGGCAAAAGACCCTGGCAAAAGGCCACACGGCTCTCCCAGAGAGGCAACCTCGTCGTGCGGTGCCCTCCCAAGCCCAGCCCAAGCATTCACTTTTAGATAATGTGTATCTTCCGGGAATTCATTATTTCCAACCTGCAAGATTATATACACAATTATATAAGTAGCATTTAAACAAGGCAGTATAGGGGCACTCAAGCAAACTGACCTCGAGATATTCTGGTTAGGGTCAAGTCGCCAACCCCAATCCGACAATTGACCATTCCTCGGAGCTACCAAGAGACTAGGTGGGAATTAGAGGACTAGGAGCAAGGTTGGATCACAGAGAATGTTTCGTGCACTTTGTAATATAGTTGCAGCATAATTTGGCAGTGTCAGAGCCGGCCAGCACTGGCAACCCCAAGGCCGGTTGCCATCCAGGTTATGTCTCGTTGCCTCTTTTTCGTTCTTCCTTTTTTTTATATTCCTTCTTCAACCAGTCTCAGGATTTCTCGTCCGAATTTGTCGTTTTTCTTGTTTCAGGTCTCTGCCAATAAAGGCAGCATCGAAATCAAAATGCGCCCTTGGCAAGAGACGGCCATAGCGAAAGGACGCAAGCCACTACCTGAAGGACCAGGAGACCGGCCTTTGTTGCCCCCCGAGGCTCGAAGACAATCCTCTGCTGCCACAACCACAGCTCAATCAGAGGCAAATACGAACTCAGAGGTCGCAGGGCAAGTCGCTGGCCCAGCATCCACGGCGACACCAGGAAACGCAAGTTGCAAACTCTTTTATATTACTGATAACTTACTAACTTCATTTCTAGGAAAACGATAACCAGTCTTATCGTTTTTGGAAGGAGTCAGACCTTCGTCAGCTGATTGAAATGAAGTCTGGCGGCGCGAAATGGAGCGCCATTGCTGTGAGTATAGTCTCTGATATCCCACGTGTTATTCTTTTTCAAGTACTAACAATTCTATAGGAGGCTTTCCCCAACCATAGTATGGAAGCTTTAAAGCAAACCTATCACAAACGCAGATATGCTACAGAGAGAAAAATGGCTGAGGAGAATGCCACCGCTGTCGCTTCTGGTGCTGGACCTGATCTGGACACCAAGACAGAGAACAATAATGGTTAATCAGCAAAATAATATTAGAGTCTTTCTACCAGACTTCCTTTCCTTATTCACATTGGTTTTCCTTGATACTTGAGTAATCGTCTGAAACCACCGCGCCAGTGGTAATATCTTTAGCTGCTCAAATCCCCAGAGGCATCAGGAGTTACGGGACACTTTGAAGTAGCCTACAATGCCTATCTAACCAAACCCAAAGACACTTTCAACCAGATGCCCCAGATTGCTCAAGCCTTGAAGCATACGTACCACAAACGTCGCTATACAATGGATGGTCGCATTACAGAGGAGAATGCGGCTGCTGCTGCCGCCAACCATCAACAAAGCAACAACCAAAGTGACCAGAAGAACAGCAATGAGTCCCAGTAGATAGTTGTACCGCTTCATTCAAAGGAACTCAATTTGCAGTTTTCGGACTTTCTTGGGCCTTTTTCCGATACTATAAATTGCCCATGTATTTCTTTTCTTTGCGACTCGAATATCTGAAATACAGCGATGGAAACCACTGCATAACTACACGGCTAACTTCGGGCTCTCACTGCTACTCCTTGGACAATAGCAAGAGGTTATATATATCCCTTTCCAGAAAGCATTCCCAGACAGAACGTTAGAAGGTCTGAAACAGACCTACCATAAACGACGATATGCCACCGAGGAGGCCATGGAGGAGGAAGAACAAGCGTTGACGACAAACTAATAGAGAAATATATATCAGTACACCTCTTTCTGCTCAAACCTCACCATAAACATCTTATAGATAAAGCCAATAACGTAACAGACTGCCCGCACCTCCGTCATGCTTATAATCCACGGTTCTGCCTTGAAGAGGCCGGTGCTCCTTCAGCGACGCATTCCCAAGCTACTGGAGCGATTCGTCCCTTGACCCGTTCCGCGACAACTCGGGTTTCTTGTTCAGAGCATCATGGGCTACACATTTCTGACTGATGCAGAAGTCGGGCGCCTGATCCGCTTGAAGGGCGAGGTCATGTCGTAAAGTACTAATGGTCCTACGTTATTCAAAACCATAACTAGCCATTTTTTCTTCATTCTAGGAACACTTCCCCAGTCGGACTCTTGAGTCACTCTAAGAGACTTACTACAGGCGTGGAGCTTCTGTAAAGGAGAGGATAACTATTTTAGTTAAAAGGGACACTTGGGACTAGGAAACTTATTAACTACCCTATGCTATCTAATCTTGAATCTTGAATGGAGTTGAATTTGGATACCTTTATTTAAATTTAGGATAATTGAGAAACACATCATAAATTTAGTACATCTTATAATAAGGTAGGTAATCTTAGGCCCATCGTGAGTGCTTGCTTTCCTGCAGTCGAGATGCCGAGGCCGGAGCAACAATTCGCCGGGCGTGTCTTCCGCCGGCTCCACCCAGCATCCGTGACTCCCCCACATTGCAATCATACTGTGCCTCCGAATGCCGCACTACGGTGGCGGGGTATCGGTGTAACGCGAGCTTCATTCATCACCACTTAGTCTTTTGATTCTATTTTGCTTCTTGGAACGCTGCTGGCATACTACCCTACGCCGCCAATTGCTACAAACTTGGATATTATAATCATTACTTGCCTCTCTGGACTTACAAGCCGTAACACTTGCCCGCCATGGACGACCAATTTGGAGGACGTACCGACGACGATCTCTTCTACGATGATTTCGAGCCCGTCGAGAGCGAGACTGTCGTCACCACTGAGGTCGCTCCGCCTGCACCTGAACCTCAACCTACACCTGTAGCACCAGCTCAAGCACCTCCCGCTCCTCAAGAGAAGCCTGCGCCAGCCCCTGCACCCTCAGCGCCCGCTTCCAAACCTGCTGGCCTCTCCTCTTCGCGATACGCCGACAAGCCAGCCCCTCCCAAGCCTGCGAAGCAGCCTCCTCAACCGACTTCAAACGCACCTCCCAATGCCCCAACTGCTCCTCGCGAGAAGAACACTCACGGTTCGCAAAACACCGCCGCCAATGCTGCAGCTCGTCTTCAATCTGGCGCAAACCCTCGACAGAAGCTCACTGAAGAGGAACTCGCCGCCAAGATGGAGAAGATGAAACTCATCAATGCAGAGAAGGCGCGCAAGTTTGAAAAGGCTGAGAAGGATGAGAAGGACCATGCTGCTGCGTATGCTCGCGGTATGGAGGAGGCTAAGAAGCGTCGCGCAGAGGAGGCTGAGCGACGTAAACGTGGTGAAGAAGATAGACGAAGATTGGAGGATGAGCGCGCTAAGAACAGGGAGCGGAAACTCAAGGCTATGGGCATGAAGGAGGGTGGATGGGACGAGGGCAAGGATGCTCTTGAAGAGGTGGAGAACAGAAGATTCCGCAGCGCGAATGGTGGTGTTCGAGGCACGAAAAGCTCTGGTCTTGGCGAAAGCCGGTACGCGACGAAAGACAGTGAACAACATGATGTGGATCGCTTCTTGGATGAGCGACATCGTGGTGGTAGGGGTAGAGGTCGTGGCCGTGGAGGACGAGGAGGTCGAGGTGGACGCGGCGGCCATGAGAGCCAGCCTGCACCAGCCAAACAGGCCATTCCAGCAGCCGAAGACTTCCCAGCTCTACCAGGTGAGGTCAAGAAGAGCACAACTGCGCCAGTAAGCGACAAGCCAGCTTTTGCAGCGGCAGCAGCTGGACCTCCACCACCGCTGCCACCATTAACTGGTGGAAAGTGGGATGAAGAGATGGATGAGTATGAGGAGCAGAACAAGAAGTAATGAGAAATTGCAAGAGAGGGACTACAGGATGGCTTGATAGCGGAGTTGGAAAATACCATAGGCAGCATTGTTAGACGGCATCAATAGTCAAAGCGAGATTGAAAGAATTCTCCTCATTTCTATTGCCTTTTGGCGCTGAGATCCTCGTTCTAGAAAGGGTATTGTCCTATACTCTTCGCCAAATCTTTCGTTCTTATTTCCGTACTTTTACACAGCGCCAAACGCCTGAACAACCCAATAAATGATGCTACACATTGATTACCATCCTCCCCGGTATCCTCTTCCACCACGGCCGCTTCTATATCCTCCTGAACCTCGAGGTCCCCGAGGACCGCCCATACCAGGACCATCATCGTCCATCTGAGGCCTCGAGCGACCCTTCATCTCCTTGGGGAATGCATCGTATGTCTTTCTCATCTGTGCATATCCCAAATGCATCTTTCCATAGAAATGATCTGCCAGACGTCTGTCGTTATCGAGTCGACTCAGATAGGCGCCGCAAACGTCGCAGACCTGTAGCTTCTGGTGGCCCGAGGGACCAGATGTGTCGGAGAGGGCCTTAAGTTCTTTTTCACGATCGGCTTTGGATTGTGAGGCTTGGCGAACGCGGAAAAGTTCGTCTTGAGCGCGTGAGACTTCGCCCATCGAGCCTAAGATTTCGACTTCGAGGAGACCGTTGTTAATGGAAGCTGTGAGGTCGGAAATGCTTTTGAGCTGGGAAAGTTAGTAATTTACTACATGACAGGGGTTGTTAAACGTACAAGAACATTAGTTTGGCGAATCTCGTCAGGTGTCTTCTCCAAACGTCTCTGCGCAGCATCGATTCGGCGGTTGCAATCATCAATGTACTTTTGCAGATCGCGCATATAATCATAGTCAAATCCATATTTCTGCTTCTCTCGGTCCGACAGCGCCTCGTATTCCGTCTTCAATCCTTCATTATGCACCTTGGGACACGGTCCTATATCCTGCTTTGTGTTCGTGAAGAGATCGTGCGGACAGGTGCCTGCGAGGTAGGACCTGCAGACTTTGGGATCGGTGAGGGAGAGTTGAGCGGCGCGAGATGTTGACGATGCGCCCATAAGCTGCTCGAGCAGCTTTCTTTGTTCGGCGGCCATGGTGTATGCTTTTAGTTGAAGATGTTGAAATTGGCGGGGCCTGAAAGTCCAAGATCAAGATGCGACGGCATGTGGAGGAAGCGCGCCGGGAAGCTAGCTTTCTGCCAAACTCCACCGCTTACTAAATCCAATCCTCCACGTCGCAATAGCTCCCCAAGCTACGACTCCAAGACGATCTTCCAAGGGCGATGTGAAGTCTTGATCGACTTCCACACTGTCCACTTTATGTTCAAGATGCGCCACTTTCTGGCCTATCTACTCCTCGCCATCACAAATGGCTTCGCACTCACTTCGGCTGCGGCATCCGGTTATCACGAGCAATTGACGCTTCGACCTTTACCCCTGTCCCAGCTCCTAGCGAGCTTCAACTTTCGAGCCAATACTTCGATCGCCGACTTTGAAGCGCATAACTTTCGATTATTCCCTCGATCTCTAGCGCAGATTCTACAGTATGCCGGTACCCGAGAGTTACACCTACGGTTCACATTGGGACGATGGGATGCCCAATCGTGGGGTGCTAGACCCTGGGATGGAACACGAGAAGGAGGCACTGGTGTCGAGCTCTGGGCGTGGTTGGATGCTGAGACGGATGAAGAGGCCGACGAGAAGTGGTTAACTTTGACAAACGCCTTGTCCGGATTATTCTGCGCCAGTTTGAACTTTATCGATGAGACGAGGACGATCCGACCCGTTATGTCGTTCCAGCCAGATGGCGACCATTCGAACTCGTCGCTTGCGAATATGAGACTTCTTCATGGTGTTTTGCCTCATGAAGTTGTCTGCACAGAGAACTTGACGCCTTTCTTGAAGCTGTTGCCATGCAAGGGTAAGGCTGGCATTGCAACACTGCTAGATGGTCACAAATTGTTCGATGCATCTTATCAGAGCATGGCTATCGATGTGCGACCAAAGTGCAATGCAGATGGCGAGTGCTTTTTGGAGATGGAAGAGACTGTGGACATGGTTCTTGATGTGAATCGATCCAAGCGACCTCAAAGTATGTGCCTTGGTATTATTCAATGACCCCTCTAACAACTGCTAGACAATCCAATCCCACGACCCCCTCCTGCTGAGGAGCTCCTCTGCGATACGTCGAAATCCTACCACTCAGACCACGATTGCTATCCCGCCGACAATCTCGACGGCCAAGACTGGGCTCTGTCTCAAGTTTTCGGCCGCCCAATGAAGGGAACATGTCCTCTTACCGACCCAGATGTTCCTCCCGTTTGTGTTCAAATCCCACAATCTCGCGACATCTACAGCACCGAAGGCGCCCGTGAGATCCGGCAAGATGGAAACTCTCGCTGCTACAGTCTCGACACGAACGCTGAGCTAACTCTCATGCTTGTCAAGCCCGAGTCACAAGACGAGGACAAGATCCTTAACAAGCCCGAAACACCTCTTCTCTACGCTGATCGCAGCTTCAACGGCCACGGCCAGGAACATGGTGGTGTACAGGCTATCTTGAGCAACCCTAGTGACACCGATGTTGAGTTCGTCTACATGGAGTCGTTGCCATGGTTCATGCGTATCTATCTTCACACCCTGTCGGCCCGTATCGCTGATGCTCCTTCGTCGAACTCGAGCGACCTGATCAAGGAGATCTACTACCGCCCCGCACTCGACCGCGCAAGGGGTACACAACTCGAACTTCTCATGCGCATCCCACCGCACTGCACCGTTTTCCTTACCTACGATTTCGAGAAGTCTATTCTGCGATACACCGAGTATCCTCCCGACGCCAACAGAGGCTTCGATGTGGCCGCTGCCGTTATTACAACACTGGAACCCAAGGTTCACAACATCCGCACCACGACGCTGCTGCTGTATCTACCTACGCCAGATTTTAGCATGCCATATAACGTCATTATCTTTACATCGACGGCGATTGCTCTGGCGTTTGGAGGTCTGTATAATATTTTAGTGAGGAGATTTGTGGGAGTTGACGAGGCGCAAGGTACAACATTGAAGGCCAAGCTTCTGGGACTTATTAGTAAAATAAAGGGCAAGGCTGGCAAGCAGTAGATATGATGCATGAGTTATTTTCTTGGTTACAATAGAAGCAATTAGTAACAGTTACTGTACTGTTCGTGATCCTCTTCAGCTGGCATGATCCGGGTACGCGGCTATGGTGAGGGCACGCTCCGTGGAAGTGATAGTCAATCTGATCCATGTGTCCTCGGTCATACCATCACCACAACTTCGGCCCTGCATTGTCCTTCTTGAATCATCATCGGGCCGCGTCATCCGATTTGGGAAACGTGGATACGAACCCATCGCATCTCAGGGCTTCGTGATGACGAGGTTCCAGATGACGAGTTGTGATGTACATGTGTTCAGGGTCCTGGTGCTTGCAATGGCCTTCAATGCTCTTGGGCTTGGGGCACAGTTTCCACGTGGCCTACCTAGGAGGGAGCGGTGGACAAGATGTCGACACGACACCGTAGATCGACAAGGCCTTGGGTTTACAAGTGAATAACATCCATCGTGGATTTGGCGAGATCTCAGACCAGAGCGTTCTACGCCATGTTTTAGCTAAGTTCCCTCTTTTGAGGTATCATCGCGAGATGTAACCACAAGAAGAAGGCATCAAGTAGAAAAAGCCCGCGCGTTCCTTCTTTTCTCAGCGGCGTTCATATCGTCCAATCTCTCAGCTTGACTCAAACCTTTTTTACGCAATCCACTAACACCATTATTTTATAGCACACTTGGCTTCTGACAACGATTGATGGGAACATTTAACGCGCCTTGCGTAGTCCGCAACCATGAAGCTACTCGCTCTGCTCCTCTTGACCATCGCCGCCGTGAATGCATACTACACCTTGTCCGTCTTCGCACCGACGATTCCCCAGATTCATGCTCGTATCATCAACGCTCGGAATAAAGCCTTCATCATCGGTGCCGCCAAACCCAGTACTTTTTGCGGTCTCGATAACGCTACCGAGTGTCCTGATGGAACATCTACACAGGTCAATGCAAACATGACCGTTCTCGCAGTAGGTCACATCACCTTTAAAAAGGGCCAATTACTTACAACTACAGGCTGCAGTCCCAGGTGGTCAATTCATCTTCGTCGCCCCAGATGGTATCATATCTTATCCACCTGCGCACTCCGCCCTCCGGCCCCCAGGCTCTCAAATGGGTGGCTTTCGTCCCATGCACGTCATTTCAGATTGCAAGATGCCAGTGACGATACTCATGTGGTCACCAGAGAACGGATCCCCGGGGCTCTGGGCTTGTCCGACAGCGAAAAATGTTCCAGTCACGAAGGAGGCGGTTCTCAAAGCATCAACAGGGTTGTTTAAGGGAAGAGGATGTTTGGGTGTCGAGGGGGTTGAGATTCAGGTGGCCGGGGACAAGTTTGCGGCTTGGGCTTATACGTAGGGGAGCTGAGGGTAAGGATGATTAAGGGTGATGTGAATGATAGTTGACCGGGGATCTTCTTGGAGTGTTTCGGCGATGATTTCCAGTTACGGGCGTCATTTGATGCTTTGTATCTCCGTTACAGATTGCGATCCTGATTTCGTCAAGTTTACGACTTGTGAAGTCGTAACCAACTTCTCTTGGAAGAGTGTCATAGGTGCTAAACTGTACCCATTTCAGTAATTACCCCTTTCAGCTCCCTCGGGATTTATTGCTATCCCCCTCAATTATAAATAGATTGCCCGAGGGGTTGTCAATCTTGTCCCCGTTCGACCAAGATGGTGATGGCATTCCCGCACTAGCTCACACCCCGCAACTGTCGTGGCTGCATATCGTGTCCAGCTGTTCCTAATGGAGTATCACACTCGGTAATGTTCGCCGGAATCTTACTGTATCTGGCATGAAACTCAGATCAAACGTCGGGGATTTGTTCCTTTTGTGACAGTGGCGGCCAGCTTGGATGTAAATGATAAATAGACGACCTTCGGTCATTGTCTTATCATCTCATGTCAATTATATTTGTTCCAGGGCTTATTAACTCACATCATGGCTCAAATCGCGACACAACCTGCTCAACATGCTTTTAGGGAATGCTATCTCGTCAATGATGGACTTCTTGGATCAAATATGATTGGGCAGCTCAAAAAGTCCTACACAAACGAGTCAATTGAGGAGTTGAGAGCCCGCTACGAAAAAGACGGATATCTCTTCATGAAGGGTTTACTCCCCCGCTCCGACGTCCTCGACTGTCGAGAAGCGTACTTTAAGTTCATCAGTCCAAGCGGGGTTCTTCAACCAAACTCAGATCCCGTTGAAGGCATCTTCGACCCTGATAACAAAGGCATTAACTATCCCAGCATCGGCGCCGGCCCCTTCGGTAAAGAGCAGATCCACCCAGGGTCTTTTGCAAGTCTCGCTGAACAAGCGCATTCGGAGGACTTCTATATTGAGTTCTCTCAACATCCTGCTTTGCGAGACTTTGTCTCCAGGTTGAAGGGTTGGGCTGATAAGACCAAGTTACTTCCAAGGTCTTTACTGAGGAACAATACGCCGCATAATAAAGCTATTGGTGTGCATTATGATCAATCATTCCTGCGATATGGAGAACCTACATCTGTGACAGCTTGGGTTCCGATTGGTGATATCAGCCTTCAAGGTGGAGGGTTGATATACCTAGAAGGCAGTAAGTCTCCCCTGAGTCAGTGGTATGGCCAAAGCTAATCAGCTCAGGTGAGACTCTTGGTCAGTCGATCGAGGAGGCTTTCAACCGTAAGGCCAGAGAAGGCGGTATGACTGAAGAAGAACGCATCGACGCCTTCAACAAAAACATGATGTCAAATGGCTTCCTCGAACTTGGCCCCATCAAGTTCCTCAAGGACAACGGAGGAGGAAAGTGGCTTTTGACAGAGTATGAAGCTGGCGATGTTGTCTTTCACAAGCCACATATGGTGGGTATCAACGAATGCTAAGTGATGCGGTGCTAAGGTTTTCAGATTCACGCTTCGACTATCAATAAGGATCCTGAGAATAGGATTAGGCTGGGAACGGACTTGAGGTTCGTCGATTCTTCGAGACCTCATGATACGGTATGTGAAGTTTTCTTTGATGAGTTGCACTAACAAGGATTCAGAGGTGGTCTGCTCCTTACCGGCTTGATGATGGTCTGTGAATAAGTGACCGAAATTTGATGTTTGGTTCATAGTAGTTACTCTTGTTAGCTTCTCATATTCTATGAACGAAGATTATACCAAATGCTACGAAGTATACAGGAAGACACAGGACTTTCACGCCGGAAACATGACTATAAATCTATGAGGACTGATCTCTAGACTCTCTGTAGAGACAGCGATCTACTGTGCCATCTTCTCTTCCATCGCAAGTCTAATCCGTTGTACCTCAGCAGAACCATACGTCTCCTCCAACATCTTCATAACCCCCAAGGCTGTAATCTCTGGATCCCAAGCATCCTTCAGAACTACAGCCTTCACATCTGCAAATTTCACAAAGTCACGTACAATGCCAGCCCAGCGAGCCGTGCCTTCCGGATCAGTATCATAGTACTCAATCCATCCTCGTCTCTTTGCATCACGAAGGTGACGAAGAACAGCTATCCACGAGGTAATTGGTTTGTGGGTAATAAAGTGCTTGTACTCGTGATTGGGGCCCGGGTTGATGCGCGATGGGTTCTCGAGAAGCCAATTGATAAGTTTAGGGGATGAGACAGGGAAGATGGTTCTGTTGCGAGAGCAGAGAAACTCTGTTGCGTATGAGAGCAGGGGCGTAGATCCATCTTCTTCCTGATCCTCTTCGAGTGCATCTGTCTGATTCAAGTCCGCAACTTCCTGGCAGACATACTCGGTAAGGCCAAACTTGGTAGCAAGGCACAGAAACGGTCTGTGAATAGGCGGAGCTTTCATTCTGATCTCATAAGTGCCAAACGTACTCTTTGCCCAATGATCATACGGATCCGAGGGCTTGGTAAGCCAGAGCCAAGAAATTATCTTGTTCATCTCATTTAGAAACTGCCGCTGAAGACACTCTGGGTCATTGATGATGTAACGAGCATGTGTCATTGCCAGTGCAATATCCGGATACCACTCATCTAAACGCCGATGATGCTCAATCTCCTCAAGTGGGTGCTTCAGACGTAGGATGTATGATCTCAGTAGACGAAGGTGAGGGTCAAAGTCCGGAGATTGGAGCGATTCAAGACGTTTTCCGGCGCCACCGTCCATCAGCCAGTCTCGAACTGTACGGTGGATGTAGATTACTTGACTTGTTGTAACCAGATCTGCGGCACTCATATTTTTGTCTGCAAACTTTGGGACACGCATGTTACCCATGCGTCCTGCGACGTGGACGTTTAGAAGTCCTGAGAATCGGGCCTTGATATACTTGATGGTTGTCTGGCAGCGAGTTTGAATCTCTTCGTCTGTTGCTTCCATCACTTCGCGGTCTAGGGCGAGGCCATCGTCTTCTTTGAACAGAGAGAAGGCAAGTTCCCAGACAGTCAAAGAGTTGGAGGACTCATCCTTGATGAAGTCTGCGACTACCTCTCTGGCGTGCATAAGCTGAAACAATGTAGCAGTTTGGGTAATTTCAGAAGATTCTTGGTCTTTAAAGAGAAGCTTCTCAAAGAGTTCATCAAGCTCAGTAGGAAGACTCTTCAGAGTAGTTTCCAAGACGTCGAGCTCATTGTTCTTCTGAAAACCTGCCAACATCCGTTCAACAGCGAGTCGAACCCACAGAAAGACACCATCGGCTTGCTCGACTGTATTAGTGATCAAGCGATGGGCCAGATCCTGGTTCTGCTTCACAAGTGCTCGAATCTGGGTATTCGCTTTGAGGATGTCCTTGGCATAGCGGTACATGTCGTCATAGCTCAGATCTTGAAGCTTCGTGTTGGGAACAGAGCTACCGAATGCTTCCTCAAAGACTTTCCAGGGCCGAGAAGAAAGACATAGCTTGAGAGAATTTCCATCGTGTCTAGAGGTCAGATCTCTGAAGAAGTTTATGATTTCGACATGGTTTCCGTCAAATTCGTCGAGACCATCAATAAACAGACAAATGTTCATACTTGGTAATGCAGCATCGAGAAGCGAGTGAAAGGCAGCTTGTAGCTGTTCGACAGTCCACTCCAGAGCGAAGTTGATTCGTTCCTTGGTAGTCATCAGTCGTAGCTGGGCCCAAAGACTTGGGAATGCCTTCTGAATGAGTTCTGGATCGGAAGATAGCAGTTGATGCAAGAGATATCGCAACAAGCCAGTCTGTGATCTCTGTTGTCTAGAACCACTGGTCCAGAAAAAGAAGCCCGCGGTAGTAACCAGCTTCTTGTCTCTCCATCTGCGAAGATGATACAAGGCAACAGGATGCTGCGAAAGGTACCTCACGAGGGTGGATTTACCAGAGCCAGGTTTTCCTGTGATCCAGTAAATAGGACCCTGTTCGGAACCACTAAGCCACGAGATGAATGAGTCTCTGAAGCTTTGACGAAGAGGCTGCTCGATGGGCGAGTTGTCAAACAGCCAGTCGAGAGTCTTGGCATGGGCTTCAGTCACTTGACTTTCGCGATCGTGCATGCTTTTGTACGACAGACTTTCGAGAATGAAGTCGTTAATGAGGCCTATGGGAGCGGGCCTCGGGGTCGCCTTTGGGATTGAAGGTGCCTGTCCAGGCAATTGACCAGCATCATCATGAGAACTGACTCGAGTGTTCACTGCCGGGTCTTCGATTGTGGCTTCATGAGATACAACCTCACGGTCGTTGAGTTGCAAATCAGCGATCAAGGGTAGACACAATTCACTGCCACAGCTATGTCAGCAATAGAATTGGACTCAATTCTGAGTCGGCTCAACCAACATACTGTGAAGACGGGAGGATGTCTTGGCATTGGTGTAGCACATCACGGATCCGTGCATTTAGCGCGCTAAGATTCTCCTGATGCCAGACCTTGCAAAACTCGGACACCTCAATTGAGCCACTGAACGTCGTCAAAACGCGACTGATGTGAACAAGCAGGTCCTCAGCAATCTGAACACACGCAAACTTGATCCGGTACGAAGCACCAGACTCAGACGCGTGTACCTCTTTGACACGCTCTACCGAAAGCGTCAGGGCCTCGAATAAGCGAGTAAAGTCCGTATCACTGCGATCTGTATAGCTCAGACTGTGTATCCCTCGTACAGCATGGTAGACCTCAACAACTCTAGCGAGACATTCCGCTACAGTGTCAAAGTCAAAATCAAAGTCGGCATTAGCTGCAGCCATTTTATAGCATGTAACGGTGCAGTGCGGTATTCAATTACTATGCGACGATCCCTTAATTTTGTTTCTTGGCATGTAAGATTCACTAAGAAGTTTAAAAAAAAGGAATGGAATGAGGATTGGAATGAGGGGTTTAAATACGGTCTCACTGTTGGTCCTGTTGGTCATGCGTCAGCAGACATCCCTGTTTATCACATTTCATTGAAACAGGCTGAATTGGTATCGAGTGCCCGGCCTTGTGAAACAATTGGCTATAGCGTCGTCCAAGGTTACGCTTATCAAAAGCGTCCGTTTCGAAACGTCGTATAAGAAACGCCACTCGCCCTGCCAAATTGTCCTTCTAACTCAACACCAACAATGTCTTCGCTTTCTCTTCTCGTGGGAGTTCTCTCCCTCTCGACTTTTACGCTGGCCGATAAAACTCCTGGTCTTCCTTTTGTCATTAACACATGGGGCGGTGATTTTACTGCCGCTACGGACGCGGCGTTTCTAGCGCTGCAAAACAAGAAAGCTTCTGCCCTTGACGCGGTTGAAATTGGAGGTACAACGTGTGAGAACAAGCAATGCGATGGAAGTGTTGGTTTTGGAGGTTCTCCTGATGAGAACTGTGAGACTACCCTCGATGCGATGATCATGGATGGTGGAAGCATGAATTCTGGTGCCGTGGCTGCTTTGAGACGCGTTAAGAGTGCCATCTCTGTTGCTCGACATGTCCTCGATCATACTTCCCACTCCATGCTCGCAGGCGATCAAGCTACCGAGTTTGCCATTCAGAACGGCTTCAAATCTACGAACCTCACCACCAAAGACTCGTCAAAGCAATGCAAGGTCTGGAAGGATAAGAAATGTCAACCCAACTATCACGTCAACGTCAGCCCCAATCCAGCATCATCATGCGGTCCCTACAAACCTCTGGCATCCCTTAAGACAAGCGCACAGTCCAAGAGACAAACCGGACATGATACCCTCTCCCTGGTCACCATCCACAAAGACGGTTCTATGGCTGCTGGCACCACTACAAACGGCGCATCCCACAAAATTCCCGGCCGCGTCGGCGATGGTCCCATCGTCGGAAGCGGCTCCTACGTTGACAGCGACATCGGCGGCTGCGGTGCTACTGGCGACGGTGACATTATGCTTCGCTTCCTTCCATGCTACCAAGCCGTTGAGAACATGCGCAACGGCCTCTCTCCCAAAGAAGCAGCCGAAGACGCCGTTCTGCGCATGATTCGCAAGTACGGCGATCTCAAGAGCGGCATCGTTGTCGTGGATCGCTATGGAAACTATGGTGCTGCGTGCAGTGGATGGAATTTCCAGTACAGTGTCCGAGGAGGGAAGATGGCCAAGCCCAAGGTCATTACGGTGAAGCCGGTGCAGGAGGTACGTCTTGAGCTTAGAAGGACTTGATGAACTCCGTTGACATGTGATTTAGATTTGATGAGCAACGACCTGCCCAATGACTTGTGTATTTTAGCTTGTATCAACCAGCGGTTTAGGCTTTGTACTTTCAGTAGCGATTCAGGTGTTTGAAAATGGGAAATGACTGTTAACTTTCTTCTTCTACTTATCCTTATCTGATCTGAGATCGATCAAGGCTATTCAATTAAAGAATTTCAACCTTCATCCTTTTCCTAAGTGCACGTGCTGTTCGCAATGTTGATGCATCCCGTTCATGTCTATCTCATCTATCACATACTAACCAACTCAGTCATATGCCGGCTTTCCGTATCTTCATTCCTAGTAACCCTCTTTCCTGTTAACTTTGTTAATAAAATCATTCCGTCCTTGACTCAGCCTCTCCAAGTTCAATCTAAAAATATCCAACAACCTCGTATAGTAAAGTGAAGAAACACCACTGATATGAGGCGTAATCGTCACATTCCTAGCACTCCACAGCGGATGATTTTCCGGCAAAGGTTCCGGATCAGTGACATCAAGTGCAGCACCCCCGATAGTCTCTGAATTCAGCGCCTCGATAAGATCATTCGTATTAACAATTGGTCCTCTTGCAATGTTAATCAAGAAAGTGCCCTTCTTTCCAAGAATCTCAAATTCGGGCTTGGAGATTAGACCTTTGGTTTTATCGGTCAGTGGAACTGAGATTACTAGGATATCAAGTCCTGAATCAAGAAATGCATGGATTTCTTCCTTTGAGCCGCCAGAGAACCACTTGCTGGGAAATTCACCCTCTGGATCGCCGAGACCAGGAGGTGTATAGGAGTCATCACGGCGAGACTCAGGGGTCTTGCGAGGGTGAAGAGTATAGGCGTGGACGTCTAGACCTAGAGCTTTGGAAAGACGGGCTGTTTGACGGCCAATACTGCCATAGCCTAAAATGCCACTGAAAGTGTTAGTCGATAGTCTTTGCAAAAGAAGGGCGATGTTCATACATTCGCTTGCCAGCGGTGTCTGAGCTCTCCTCGTAAAGACGATTCCACTTTCTTTCATCTTGAAGCTTTAAATACTCCTTTACTTTAAGAATATTAGCAAATATCAAAGAATAGGTTGTCCATGTCAACCTACAGTGAAGTCGATGGGCCAGATACGTTGTGATAATCCACTCCGAAATTTGAGGCCTACGCGATCAGCAACTCCCTCGATTCTAATA